>CATIWR010003432.1:0-103110 GCA_949677035.1 Omphalea diandra | reverse complement strand
GAGAGAGAGAGAGAGTTCTTACTGTGAGAGTAAGACAAGGTTAGGCTGCCATATAAGAATAATAAGCTTAAATACTTGACCTACTTGCATAAAACATTACCATTGTTACATACCATGCATGCAAACTCATTTTAACATTTTATAATGATATATGTATCAAATGTTAGGATCTCAACATATTGAGGAAGTCCAAGAGAGAGGTCCAAACCTACCATACATGTTGTTCGCATCAAAGGTGAGTAAAAACCATAATTGGATTCTAATGTGTATGCGAGATGATTTATTGATATTGTTATGTTCTTTTACGTGTATATGTGATTGAATAGTGACATTTTACATGTGAATACAAGTAAATTGAGAATTATATGATTTTAATGATTACTTGATATACCATTGTGAATGAACACTTGTATATGGAACAAAAAGAATGTTGTGACCGACTTGTCAAATACTTACAAATCATTTGGACAAGGGACTAATATGTCCTATTGGCACATGTTATTGATCAAATGATTCACTAGTTATATGTTGGCCAACAAAATCAAATGTCACTTGAATCACATGAATTCCTAGGAGCAGTGTTTGTCTTACAAGATCATGACAAAATCAATCTATTAAATTTGCACTTGCATAGTCAATTCTTATAATTGTAATGTATCTTGATGATTTTTTATTATTGGTTATGCCATAAGAATCTGATTATTATTTTTATTCATTGAGTCATGACTCATTAATTCTCAATTATGTTTTTCAATTATTGAAGCATAAGTTTTGGGTACTTTAGAGCATAAAGTTTTGCATATAGACATATGAAGCACAATTCATTGATTGAATTCTAACTCTGTTTATCCTTGTGTCATGTAAATATACCTAGATAGGAATCAATTTGTGGTCACGAGCCGTGAACATTAGTTAGCATATATGTACATTAAATACATGTTGGATTGTATATGTATGATGACTTAACCTTTATGCATATGAATTTTTGGACATGAATGCCATGATTAGTAAATGAAAATGGTTGTTACAGAGGTCCTCGATTTACTTCTCATTTTTGGAATAGCTTACAAGCAGCCTTGAGTATTTATTTAAATTTTATCACTACTTTTCACCCATAGACTAACAGTTAATTAAAAGGGCTATTCAGACATTAGAGGATATAATGGAAGTTTGTGTGTTAAAATTCAAATGCAACTAGGATGATTATTTGTCATTAATGGAATTTTGATATAATAATATCATCATTCCATTATTGGTATGGTACCATATGGAACTTTATATGGCAAAAAATATAGAAGTCTAATTTGTTGGGATATTGAAGGGATAAGATAGTCAGAGGGTCCTAAGATGGTATAGGATACAGTGGCCAAAATCTAAGTAGCTAAAAGATGTTTGCTCACTAGTCATGAAAGGCAAAAAGTGTGTGTTGATAGACATAAATGAGAAATGGAATATCATGTTAGAGGTAAAGTTGTGAGTGTCTCGAGGTTTTTCTAGAAATAGTGGAATCTTGCTTACTACTCCATCCTTTTATCGACCAATGGGAGGATTTTAAAGGATGAAGGTCTTTCCATTAGTAATGAACCCCAGGTATGGCACAAGATTAGACTAGTAGGGGTGTCCTTTTAGGCCTTACACAATTTTAAGGCCTTTAGTCCATGATAGTGGTCATCGAGGGACTGAAAGTGGGATAATACATTAGTACCATCCTTATTGACTTTGGTCAAGATAAGAATCCAAGGAAGATAAAATCTGAATCTAAACTAAGTCAATTAAAAGGCCCATTTTGTCTTTACCTCATCAGAGATTGAGTTCAAAAATTGAGTACAGTTTGGGGATGAGGTTAGCCACCCCCAAATCGCCTGGATATTAGAATTTAGCTTTTGGGCATCCTTGGGTCACTTTTCATATTCTAATTAAGCTATTGATTAGTCTAATTAGCCCCCTAAACATGCATCTAAACACGATCTATTCAAACAAATCAAGTCACTAACTCCATGGGGAAGGTGTCATGCATCATGGGAAAAGGGATGTCATGCATTTCATTATCCATACATAACATTCTAAAGAAGGGAGTGGGATCATATGACATGGCATATGGAGTTTTGCATGCATTATCATCTATCTATTCAAGCATCATCTTTCATAATCATATAGGATGGTAATCAAGACCAAGTTCATGGTCTAACTTAAGTAAGAACACCTACAACTAAAGAGAGAGAACAAGTTACTCAATAACAAGAGGAAAGTGAATAAAAGAAACTAAAAGGAAAGCAAATAAGATACATAATAATTATCTTACCATAACTCCAAAGTTAAGGTACCTAAACATATATTTAAGTCGATAATATCACATCCCCACATCACATGAAAAGCATTAACATTAATAAACATGAATATATGCATTATGAAGATCAAAAATTATAAACATGCAATAGAAAGCCTAATGGAGGATCTTCAATGGCCTAAGGCTAAATCATCACAAAAGGACATCATGGGATTAATGAATCCCTCCTCTCATTGATCACCAAGAGCTAGGCATCTACAGGCACAACTAACCATAAGAAGGGTTAGAATGCAAATTGACAAATGAGAAGTTATGAATCCAAAAAATGTATTAATAGTGTTTAGAAATGCTTAACCAAAAATGTAAACAAACATAGAAAGACTCTCTAGGTCTTAATAATGGTTAACTTCTTACTTGGTCACTATAAAAAAGGAATCAAAATAGAACCTTAAACATCACACTGAATGAAAAATAAAGGAACATAAGGCATTGTATGAAAATAAGTTATCAAATCACTTTCCCAAGTTCCATCTTGGATATGAATAGGGATTCTAGGATGTTAAGCCTTCCTCTATTCTACCACCAGAATATTGAAAAATCATAAGAAAAGGTCTTGAAAAAGGCAAAATTTAGATAGGGAAAGAGAATCATTTTTTGCAACTAAAATATCTAACAATCAAACTAGGCTATATAGCCCATATATAGGGTTGTACAGCCTACAAATAAGGTTGTATAGCCCTATTTCCTAGGTTTTGAAAAATAGAAAAAGAAAAGAAGGGGGAAAAGAAGGGGGACAATGAGGGGGTTCCTAGATGCCTTTATGTGTTTCTATGCCCTCAAAAGTTCACAAGTTTAACACTTTCCTCTAAAATGCTTTGGGATGCACAAAAATGAAGAGAAAAGGCCTAGTTCTACCTTGGAACAAATTGAAATGAGTTAGAGTTTAAGGTTATTATGTTAAGAAAAGTTTGAGAGTGAATTTGGGTAGAATAACGGTTGTCCAAGCCTCCCCATCTCTTCAAATGGGAAGGGACATTTATAGGCATTAGGTAAGTGCACTAAAGCCTAATATGGCTCTAGTTGCATGATAGACACATCAAATCATAGCATGGGAGATGGATCTCCTAGAATTAGGGTTTGCATGTAAGCTATACAACTAAAAATGGGTTGTACATCCATTTGTTAGGGCTAACAACCATAGGGCTTTTGGGGGGACCAGTTTCAAAATGTTATATAAATAAGTGTTTTAGGATGGGTTGTATAACCCTGTACTAGGTTATACAATAAAGCTTTATGGTCTATATAGCCCTACTTGATGGGTTATACAACCTATCCTTCCTAACATGCAATTTTAGGCTTATTTTGAATTTGGTCTTAGGCTTAGTTTGTGGCTTGGCTTTGGCCTTTTTCGAGTTTTCTTAGGGTCTTTCACCTCTTTCTTTGGTAATTCCCATTGTATTCTGAGAAATAAATTTGATAATTTTCATCATCAGGCTTTGCATCCAGAGGTTTAAGATTTGATACTTACAAAAGTATTCATAAAGGTTTCACCATGGAAAGGCATTATTAGGCTCAGTAAATAAGGAAAGTTGAGTCCAAGGTACATTGGGCCATATGAGATCATAGAGAGAATTGGGCCTTTAGTGTATTGATTGGCATTTCTAGTAAAATTATCTTAAATACATGATGTTTTCCTTAGTTTTATGCTCTAAAGGTATGACTTTGATTTGAACCATATATTATCAAAGCTAGAGATCAAATTGCCTGATGATATGACTTATCATGAAAAACCAATTGAAATCCTTAATCAACAACTAAAACGGTTAAGGAATCAGCAATACCAATGGTTAAAGTGAGATGGAGTCATCACTTCCCTAAGGAGGCTACTTGAGAAGTAAAGGAGCACATGAGACAACAATATCCCTATGTATTCTTGAGTTTTAGTATGTAAATTTCAAGGATGAAATTTTCAAAAGAGGGGAGAGTTGTAACATCCTTAACTTGATTCATATGCATTTTAATTATGTTGTATTTGCATATATGCATCACATGACATAATCATGAACACTTACATAATTGCATTTAAGGCATTTTACAAAGTTGCATAGCAAATCGTCACATGTGGCATGCATATTATTATAACTTAAATAAGGGTATCTTAGAACATATTAAATATATAAGGATTTGATGGAAATTAATAGAGGGTTATAGGTGAAGAAAGAATGAAGAAAAGTGACTAAAAGAGAAAATTTAAACTTTCAACTAATAGGAACAAGCCACCGATATTGTGTCCTATTAGAACAAGAATGCAAATTAGAATTCTCTACCATTAAGGGTTGATGAGAGCATAGAAAAAGAGAGAATACAACATAAATAAAAAGGAAAGAAAGAAGAGAAAGAAGAATAAGAAAAAAAGAAGAAGAAGAAAAGTGAGTTAGCTAGGAAGAAACCTTAAGTTTTTCTAGTCTTGGCAATTAATCAGGAGCAATTAGTGGGAGTTATAAATTAATTGTAGTTAAGATTCACGCGTGAGAAGTTATAGGGATAGAATATGAGTTGAATTCATTTAATTTTATTTTAAGGGAAAACCATTCACCCACGATTTCATAACCCTAAAAGATGAATTAGGCAATGTGTAAAACATAAAACTTATAAGGTTATATCTTATCTAAATGTATGCAAAGTTGTTTTACCAAATAAGTTGTATATGAAGAGATATTGACCCTTGATTATGACTGAGTCCTATTAAAACTTGTTCAGCTACTGGTTCTATTTTCCAAGAATTTTGTGGGCCTAGAAAGGGAATTAGGTGAAGTGAAAAACATGAAAGTTGTAGGCTTATGTTTCATATAAATTCTTGTAAAATAATTTTGCCTAATATTTTGTGTGGTAAGAGATATGGCTCATTGATCAGGACTAATCCTGAACCTATTCATGCCAGCAAAGTCTGAGATTGACCTTTTTTTTTTTTTGAAGACCTTAGAAGCTGAATTAGGGAACACATAAAACAAGACAATGTTCAATTATGTGTTAAATAATAGGCTCTTATGCATTTTTTTTTCAATTGAACTTCTATGTTTTGAGATATGGTTAAGTTTATGGGACTATTTAGCATATAATTACACCCGAAATAGGGCAAATTTATAAAATACACCATAAATTTTGTAATATATATTTTGGGCTAAATTTTGGATACATTGTACCTAGGTATAAGAAAGAGAATTAGGTCATTTGAATGTGTTGAAAAAGCAATTACATAAATAGCTTACTAAGATCATGATAGTTTGCTGGAGTATACATGCATAAGGAGATCAAAATCTTATTTTTAATATCATGGATTGATTGGAAGCACTGAAATAGGTCCTCAAGGCATTAAAGATAATATTAAGAATAAATCAGGAACATCCACGGCTTAATAGCTTGAAGAAAGAGGCAAGTAAATAGATAATGATACCTATTACATTTGATTGATTAAATGTTAGGAATTTATATTCTATTGATTGAAATGTTATTTATTGAGATAATATTGGTAAACATAATGATAGGAAGAATATTAAATTTTGAATTATTTATTTTGATGATTTGTTGATAAATTATGGTTTGAGAATGAAAGTATATTGTGATATTATTTTTCATGGTTGATGAGTGTTGTTCTTAGTTATTATATTGTTCAAATTTTATTGGATTTATAAATGAAATGTTGAGGAACTATTATTTGATATTATTTGAGCAAGCAGCAACATTTTTATAACATGTGTGGCGATGACATATGATAGCCAGTGTGGCAATAATATATAATAGCTTATATGGCAAAAACATTTGATAGCTTATATGGCGATAATAACCTATATATTGTATGGCAATGATATTGATCTCCTTTATGGTAATAATATATGATAGTCTATGTGAAAATAACATTTGACAGCCTACATGGCGATGATAACCTATAGCTTATATGGCAATGATGTCTATAGCTTGTGTGACAACAACATATGATGGCCTGTGTAGTAATAATATTTGGTAGTCTGTGTGGAAATGATATCTTATAATCTATGTGGTAACAACATATGATAGCTTTTATGGCAACAACATTTGACAACCTGTGAGATATTAAAGATTAGAAATTCTTTATTATATGCATGGATGGATGATGGGTAACTTATATTTAAATGCATGTTATACTATTTGTGATTTATGTATCGTTAATTATTTATTTACTGAGTATTCAAGCTCATTCATTTGCATTTAATTTCTTTTAGAAAGAGTAGACTAGCGATTGCATGTAATTTGCATTTTGAAGTTGTTATCTAGCAGTCTGATAGAGGTTTAACCAGTATGCAGTCCTTTAGTGTCTTGTTTTGTTTAGCCATGTACGTTTTATTGTACGTAGTTATTATGTTGTGATATAAGATATACATAATATTCAAAACAAATGAAGAATGGTCTTTTAATTATAATGGGATGGCATAAGAGAATTTGAATGATGTTATATCATTTTAGTACTTCATACTTTATGAATAAGTTAATGTATACAACTTGGAAATGATTATTAAACATGGATTACCAACCTAAGCTACTTAACAAAGTGAGCAAAGTTAGATAAATATAAAAAATATAAAAAATGGGACGTCACATTCATAATTGTAATAAATTATTTTGTTACTATTATGTAAATATTTAAAGAGGTGATAATGACTTTGAATCTTTTTATAAGTCTTGAAGAGGTAGCAATATATTCAAATGAATTTTGATACATTTATGGTGATTTTAAAATTATAAAAATTTATTAGGCTTAATTTTTTATATAAATTTTAATTAATTGAATGATTTATTTACAATTATTTGCCCTTATGCACTAAGAAAGGAGATTGAATTGATGGAAAATTTCAAATTTTGGAAGGAGTTAAGCAACTCAAAGATTAGAATAAGGAAGAGACAATTCAACACAAGTAATTTATAGTAGTTTAGGTGTTAATAAACTTTACATCCACTCTCCAATTCACTAATTAGGTATTTCACTAACTCTCAATAGTATTTCACAAACTCACATCAAACTTAGTGTTTAGGCTCACACCAAACCCTAATTACAATTATGTTTAAAGCTCACACACAACCTTATAAAGAGTTGTATCACTTAAAACTCTTAATCATGACTCCCACTATAAATCACACTGGAACATTTAGTCCCTAAAGTGCTCAAGGTAGCGATCGTAATCTTTTTGTCATGATTGTTATTTTGGAGTCAATTTTGTGACTTAGAGAATTTTGGTTCCATTGAACTTTCAACAAATTCCTAACTTAAATTCTATAAGACCAAAACTGAAAACAGACATTAGAACCTTTCAATCTATATTGTCAATATCAAAAGAGAGCTTTGACTTAAGTTTGACCAACGTAGTCCAACAACCTCACCTTTTATTTATTTGGATAATCAAGATTGAATATCTAAAGTATAAAAGCTCTAAAATGTATACCTTTATAAATGTTAAGTGTTTGGAAGTCAATGGGCATAATTCCTTTATGGATCAAGGTAAAATAATGAACATTATAAACACTTAGCCTGAATTTTAAATTTTTTTTAAAATTACTCCCCTTGAGTCCATACTCCCCCTTAGAATGTCAATTGATCCAACTAATTACTAACTAATTATCATTCAATTTTGCATATTATACCTCCTCCTTTGTCAATATCAAAAAGAGAAGGAATAACGAGAGGGACATTAATTAAAAACACATTATTAATTAATCCACAATGATCAAACAATCATAATGAAAAAAAAAATCATTAAAAGATAAGAGATAAAAACAAAGAGAACTAACACTTCATTAACATTAATTACAAATACAATGATAGTATTTCAAACATACACTACATAGATAGTATTTCAAACATATATTAATGTTTGATCATATAATTTAGGGTTTGAAAAAACATAAAATAAAACATCAAAACATTGAAAGTAAGGATGAAAAATAGAAAACAAAGGAAACTAGAAAGTGGGGGAGATATCACAATCATCATCATCAACTTTTTTTTTTTCTTCTTCTTCTTCTTCTTTATTAATGCTTTTAGTTCCTCCTTCTTGATTGTTGCCTTCTTCTTCTTACTCTTCAGAGTCTGAATCCATAAAGTCTAGTTGGTGACTTGGTTGAAGACAAAGCTTGTCTTGAATCTCAACAATGTTAACATGAAGGCAATGAAGGAAGTTGAGCTTCTTGAGAGTATTCTTCTTCAATTATTTAGAAATGTTGGTCAAGGAAGAAATTTTAGAAGAAGAAGAGGGAGGAGGAACCTAAGGTTATACCATTGATTCTCTATGGACTTCCTCTAGTTGTTTGCATTCTTTGATGATAAGGCTAATTCTCTTTTGGGCTTGAGAGGCTTGTTATTGCTTTTCTCCTTCAACTCCTAATATGTACTCATATGTGTTTGGCTTAATTGCTTTGAAATTGAGGAGATAGGTGAGGTCAGGAAAAATTTTATTTTGGAGGTAGGATTTAGTAAGGAATGCCTCATTTTCACGTGTTAATGCACCCATAAATCTATAAATAACAGTGACATATAATGGAAGAAGAAATTGGCTCCTTTTGGTAAAATTCATATGGGCCAATTAATTAATGAAGCAATGGTCCAATTAGACGGGTTTACTCTCAATTAGGTAATAAAGAAAAGCTAAGTCTTTTTAAGAGACATTTTCATTTCCATCACGTCTTACAATGATAGAAAAGGTGATGATGCAATAGAGGAGCCAATAGGGAAGGGATTTAATATTTTTGGCTAAAGATTTTCTAGGGTCATGGCACATCTCAACTGAGATTTGGCATAAAAAATAAGTAAAATCTAAGTTAAGAGAAGAGAGGTTAATGGGAATGGTGTCTCCAGTTTGAAGGTTAAAAAGAGCATATTTGGAGGTAGGTTATGTAGTATTGTTCACTAAAGCAATGAAAAATTAAGCCATACATACCTACCCTTGTGTTTGCTCCCTTACTAATTTCCATGGTGTACGTGAATTCTCTGAACACTTATTTCAAGTCCAGTTCATCCCTAAAAATGAACTCCACCAACCCAAGATTAGAGAGGAAAGCCTCAATTTCATTGGAGAGTTTAAGGGTCTTAAGAAGAAATTTAGAGAGAATTTTGTTAGGGGTTATGATGTTCTTCTTATTGACCACATATCTTGCCTTCTCCTTCTTAGTAACACCCCTTATAAGATAAAAAGGAGGGCCTACCTTTGAGGACATGATAAGGTTTATGCAATTCCTTTTCCTTTGTCACTTATTATGCTCTTTTTTGGTACCATAAAGATGATGATGAATATGAGTATATAAAATAGAATATATGGAGAAGTTTGAGAAAAAAGATGAAGATAGATGAAAGAGGGTGTAAAAAGTGAGAGGAACAGTGTTAAAAAGGTTTAAATGGGCTAGAAAAATAGTTAAAATGGATTTAAAAAATGGTTAATTTTGCATTTAATGCAATAATTGCACCATTTGGATGATGAATAGTCATTCCTAATGATTGCAGGTAAGTCATAATCATTATACAAGTGCCACAATTGTGATTTATGAAAATGTGAGTGAATTTTCCTTGGAAAAGTGTGACATTAGCAATTAAAAATTTTGAAATTTTTGAATTTGTATGAGGGCAATAGAAATCACAAGCGCGAATTTTGAAAGACTTTGAAAACTATTGAGACTTGTAAATCTCAACTGTAAATCCCAATCTCAATTGCGATTTACAAGGATTTTAAAAAACAAGCTTAAAAAGACATTTTCAAAATAGGTCAAATAATCAAGTGATCAAATTGATAAAAAGATGAATAATTCATGCAATTGAATATAAATAACTCAATTACACTTTGAATTAACTCATCTCAAACAAAAAATTTGAACAATAATCACTCATATAATCAAGTTAAGTAAATCAAATAACTCATCAATAATTAAACAATAAAATATATATGCAATAAGACCAATTCCTACCCTAGAGAACTTTCATCAAATGTCCCTAATTCCCTATTGATGAAGTTCATTCTTTCATCATTAAGAGCTTTAGTGAAAATATACATAAGTTGGATATGGGTGTCAATGAATTCTAACACTACATTTTTGTTTTGCACGTGATCTCTAAGAAAATGATGTCTTATGTCAATTTGTTTGCTCCTTATGTAATGAATGAAATTTTTGGAAAGATTGATAGCACTAGTGTTATCACATTTAATGGGAATGTGATCAACATCTTTATCATAATCCTCGAGTTGTTCCTTCATCCAAAGAACTTGGGTGCAACAGTAACCTATCATTATACATTATGCTTCGATAATGGATAAGGTAACTGAAACTTACTTCTTTCTAAACCAAGAAACTAAGCATTTACTAATAAATTAGCAAGTTTGAAAGTACTTTTCTATCTAACAAACCATGTGTAAAATTTGGATTTGAATATCTAATAATTTTAAATGATGAATTCCTAGGATACCATAACCCTAGATGTATGGTGCCAAGTAAATAATTTGAAATCCTTTTAACTGCATGCAAATGTGATTACTTAGGACATTATTGAGAATGTGTACTCAAGTAAACACTATACATTATATTGAGTTTTGAAGGAGTTAGATAAAGAAGAGAGCTAATCATACCTCCATTTTTTTTCTCATTTATTGGCTTACCCAATTTATCCTTGTCAAGCTTGATTGATGCACTTATTGGTGTTTTTACTATATTGCATCCATCCAATCCAAACCTTTTAAGTAACTCCTCTATATATTTGGATTGTTGATAAAGATGTCGTTTTGCTTTACTTGAATTGAAGACTAAGGAATAACTTAAGTTTACCCATCATGCTCATTTCAAATTCCTTAGTCATAAACTTTACAAAATCTTCACAAAGAGATTCATTAGTAGCACTAAATATAATATCATCAATATAAATTTACACAATAATAGTGTTTTTGTGATGCCTTTTCACAAACAAAGTTGTGTCAATCTTGCCCTTTTCAAAATCATTTTTTCAAAAAAAAAAAAGAATTAAGCCTTTCTTACTAAGCACTAAGAGTTTATTTCAAACCATACAAAGACTTAGTCTAGGAGTTTATTTCAAACCATACAAAGACTTAGTCAATTTGAAAATATGGTTTAGGAAATCATGAGATTCAAAATCGAGATGTTGTTTTACATGGACTTCCTCCTCAATAAAACCATTTAAAAATGCATTTTTAACATCCATTTAAAATAATTTAAAATTCTCGTGGCATGCATATGCTAAAAGAATTCTAATGGCCTCTAACCTTGCAACAGGTGTAAAGGTTTTGTCATAGTCTATGCCTTCCTCTTGGTTGTTCCCTTTGGCAACCAATCTAGCTTTATTCCTAATGATGTAACCTTGCCCATTTTACATGTTCTTAAACACCACTTGCATCCTATAATTAGGTGCTACTTAGGCCAAAGAACAAGTTCCCAAACTTTATTCCCCTCAAATTGGTTGAGCTCCTCTTGCATGGCAACCACCCAACAATCATCATCTAAGCCCTCATTAATTGATTTTGGCTCAATTTGAGAGATAAAGTTAAGATTATTATCTACTGTATTTAATTAAGCTCTAATACCTACCTTTTAGGAGGTCTCATCAATTATTAACTCTTTTGGATGATTTTAGAGTACCTCTAATTATTATAACAGTCCTTAAGCTTGGTTGTCTTCTTATTGAGGTTGAACTTGTTCTACTTCTTGAGATGGCTCTTGCACTTCAACTTTAATCACATTTTCCTTTAGAGTAGAGTTGAGTTTTGGAGTCTCAAAATCACCAACAAGATCATCAATAAGCTTTCCCAAGATTAAGCTTACTAGACTCGTCAAACACAATTCATGAAATCTTTAACCATTATGGACTTTTTGTTAAAGACTTTCTATGCCTTGGTAATGGTAGAATAACTTAAAAATATGCCCTCGTCAATTTTAGATGCAAATTTTCTAAAGTTATCCCTGGTATTCAAGAGATAGCATTTGCATCCAAATACTATAAGGTATGAAAGCTTAGACTTTCTTTCATTCCATAGCTCATAAGAAGTTTTATTTATAATAGATTTTTTAAAAACTCTATTTGCAATATAACAAGATATGTTCATGACTTCAGCCCAAAACAAAATTTAGAAGTGAATACTCATTAAGCATAGTCTTAGCCATCTTAAACATTGTTCTATTCTTTCTTTCTACAACACTATTTTATTGTGGTAACCTAGGAGTCAAAAAGTTATGTGAAATCCCATTCTCCAAACAATAATTTTAAAAAAGTTCATTTTGAAAATCTTTTCAATGGTCACTTCTAATAAAAGAGATGAAGTATTTTTTTTTTTTTCATTTTAAACTCTTTTAGCAAAACTTTTGAAAGCATTGAAAACATCACTCTTATAAGCTAAGAAACTAACCCAAGTAAAGCTTAATTAATCATCAATTAGGACAAATGCATAATGCTTACCACTAACACTAGCATTCCTTATGAATAAGTTGAAGAGATCTAGATGTGCTTATAAAATTTTTAGGCAAAAAAGAAGATTGGTGTTGCTTCCCCATTCGACAAGGTTCACATATCTTATCTTTAATGAACTTTAGCTTAGGAAGACCTTTCATAAGCTCCTTTTTAGATAGACATTGGAGAAGTTTCATGCTTGCATGTCTAAGTCTTTTACGCCAAAGTGATGTTTCATTACTAATTGACACAGAACACTTGAAAGATTGGTTAGCCAAATTGTCTAAGTCAATCATGTAGGTGTTGTCTTTCCTTTCACCCTTAAAGACTACATTGTCATCTACTAAAGTAGTTGTTGGCCCTTGAGCACTAAGGACGGGGAGTTGAATTGGTGGGAATCTAAAAAATTTAAAGGAAAGATAAAGTGTTTGGAGATTGAAGAGAAGTAGAAAGAAAGAACACATAATATTTATAATGGTTCGGGCATTAACAAACCCTACGTCCACTCCTCAATTCTATATAATTAGTGTTTCACTAACTTAAAGTGGTGTTTCCAAGCTCACACCAAACATGTACAATGTATTTAATGGCTCACATACAACCCTACAATTTGTGTTTCAAGGCTCACACAAAACCTCACTCAGGTGTTTTACAAAGGCTCATACTTTAACCTATTATAAGAGTTTTGATAGTTTTGCTAACTCTTAAACCCAAGTACAATAATGTTTAATGCTTACACCTAACAACAATAACTCAAATATAAAGAATAAGAAGTTATGAACTAAATTTGCAAGAGTTTTGCTATAATTAATGAAATTATCTTGCATTCATGCCCATTTGGTAGAGTATTTATAGGCAATAACCACCAAAGAGATGTTACTAATAAACTATGCCTAAATCTCTAAAGTAAGCTAGGCAGATTTTACATTAAATGCCTGTCACACTGATTTTGCAGTCGTGACTAGTATTTCGCATCACAAATTTTCAATTTACACTAGAGAGACCAAAATCACGATAAAGAATCCCATTTTATATCTAACGACTAGTTCACATGGCGTACTGCTACTAGTGTTCCAAGAAATATAGTTGTTATATTTGACTAACCAACCAAAAGTCATAGTCACGATTAAAATCCTTCTTGGATGTGACAGGGACTGCGAATCCTTCTATATGGTGAGGAGAAATCACTTTCATAGGTCGCGATTGTGATAGGATTTTCACCCTCATAAATTTTGATATCTCAATGGTCATCTTGGACACTTGGCATGTTATGGTTGTAGATTTGGTTCCCTCTATTCAACTATAAAATTTGCGATCACGAATCAGGACGTGAACACCACTGCGAATCTCTCTATATGACATTTAAGTCTTCCTTGAATGGATCGCGACTATGATTTCCTTTGCAAATTTATTTGGTCCAAGCTTATCCATCCTCGTTGCAAGGTCACAATCATGATTTAGAAGTTCTTGGCCATGAATTTGGAGGCCTTACTCAATACTAGAGATTTAGACTTCCATCTAACTTTCAATGCAAACCTAACTTAAAGTTGTAAGAACAACACTTAAACAATATATTAGTACCTATTAATCTTCATTGTCAAGATGAAAAAAGCCCTTTAACTTAGGTTTCACCAACCTACCCTAATAGTAGTGATAAGGCATTCTCTATAGTTAAAAATGACTTTTTTACCCTTATCATATAATTGACTTACACTTAGGAGATTATGTTTTAAACTAGTAACTAAGAGGACATTGTCAATTAAGGAGCAACCTTTCTTATCAACAATTTTAATGTCAATTACTTTGCTTTTGGCATTATTCCCAAAAGTGGCATTATCACCATCTTTTTTTAATGAATGTGAAAAACTTCTTATTTTCAATCATATGTTTTGAGCACCTATAATCCATATGCCAATCATTATCTTTATTGATGGATTCCAAGCATTCCTACAAAACCAAGCAAATTTACCTTTATTTAGGTATCCAAGCATACTTAGGTCCTAGGGGCTTAGACTTGGAAGGATCCCTAAGTTTGAGATGAGCCTTTACAGTGTAGCAAAACATGTTGATGTGTCTATATTTCATGTAATAATGGCATTAGAGTTTAGACTTGTTAGTCTTTCTCCTATGAGTAACTTTGGCATGAATACGGAGCCTTTTCATGCCATAGTCATATGTGTGCTTGCAAGAACATATGTGAAATCATCCGTAAGTTTGGAATATTTATGATTATAAACTTTCATTTCTAATATATATATTTATCACATCTCAAGGATATGGCTTTCATAAGCTCCATGGACCTTCTTGAGAGTATGGCAAACCTCCTCTTCTTTATCACTTTCATTATTATCACCTAAGCTTACCTTCATTTCTTTATTTTTATTTGAGGATTTGAGAGCAAGGGTTCTATTTTTTATCTTCTTTACCTCTCATCCTTTTAATTTCTTAATCCTTCTTGATGGTCATCTCATATGCAAAAAGCTTTTCAATGAGGACATCGAATGGTACTTTGCTAATGTCTTCTTTTGACTATTCAATACAACACACCCTAGCCCTAAACTTTTCCAAAGGAACCATTTTAAGAATTTTAGTGTTTACCTCATAGTTGGTGAGAGTTCTTGCATACTTGGTGACACTCTCATTCTCGTTCATTGTAAAGAGTTTGTGCTTTGTCACATATACTCCCAATCGATTTGATTTCACTTGCATTGTGCATCCATGGTAGTTCTCCAAGGCTTTCTAAATCCATGAGTGGTATGACAATGTTGAATTCTTTTTTCTTAAAAGAGAGCTCAAAATGATTGTCATTGCCCTTTGCTTCTTCTCATTTGCCATCCTATGGGCCTCAACTTATTATTCTCTAAAGAGTAACTCCTCATTTCCATCCACTACTCTAGTGATGGCTTCCACTCTTTAGCTACTACATCCCAAAGATCTATAACATCGCTATTAAGATAGATATTTATTTTATACATTTAATGATCATAGTTGGATCCATTAAAAAATGGCTTAAGGTGGGTGTGGACTCCTTCTTGTGCCATTATCTTATCTCAAGCAATTAAGACAAGCTTTAATACTTAAGCTATGATACCATTTGTTTGCATTTGTGTACCAGGAAGAAAGGGTTAAATTGATGGAAAATTATAAATTTTAAAGGGAATTTAAGCAAGTCAATGATTAGAATAAAGAGGGGAGGAATCAATATAAGCAATTTATAGTGTTTTAGGTGTTAATAAACAATACATCCACTCCCTAATTTACCAATTGGGTTTTTCACCAACTCTCAATAATGTTTCATAAGCTCACACCAAACCCTAATTATAATTGTGTTTAAGGCTCACACACAACCTTACAAAGAGTTTTATCACTTAAGGCTTGCTCTATAACCCAAACCTAAAGTGTTTAAGGCTCACACATATTCTTCAACAACTCAAGTACAAGGAATTAAAAAGTTAAAATATTAAGAAATGAAATTGCAAGAGTTTAGTAATAATTAATGGCTATCTCTTGCATTTTATGGCCATTTGATGGGGTATTTATAAGTTTCAAACACTGAAGGACTATTACAAAAGAAACTATGTACAAATCTTTAAAGTTAAGGTAGCAAGTCTTACATTTAATTCTTGTCAGAGTCATGTCATGGTCAAGATAGGAAGTCACAATTGTGATTTACTTTTTGCTTTCAAATTTGCCATTTCTTGACTGTGATCTTCAAATGTGTCTAATGGCTAGTAACAATTAGCACTCAAGCATTAGTCCTTCTGAAACTAGTTGTTGAAACCCACTAAAATATTATAAACATTGCGATATTAATTTTATGATCATGATTATTACTTAAAATAGCACTAGAATAAAGGAGCACTGCTTCCACCATGATTCAAACTATAAGATCTCATTCCATCTTGAGGATAAGTTAGGTCGTTGCTAGAAGTTACTGTGGCAAACTTCAAATCTCCCAATCTCTTCTCAGACATGTGGCATTCCTCAATTGGCTTTTTGGATTGTCGTTGGAGGACTTTTAAAAGTTTTTAAAAGTCACGGTCGTGAGCTCTAATAGTTTTGTGCCCTAGGCCAATTCTTGTAATGGACATTTTCTTAATAATGTCATAGTTGCATTTTTATTAAATATCTCTTTCATATTTTGTTTATGGCTAATTACAAATTTCATGAACAGTTAATTTGACCTAATGTCATCAAATATGACTTGATAGTAAAACTTTTAGTTATAAAGAATTATATTTTAAATTGTTCGTAGTTTGTCATTATTGCTAGCATAATAATGAACAAAGACTAATATGTGTTTGATTGATGACTATGTTTTACAGGTCATGGATATGTGATATCAAATCAAACACATAGATATATGTTTACGAAAAACTGTATTGGACTGACCCGCTATGAGAACACTATATGGATACATAATTATAAGTGATTTTGATGCAATAGTATTAACTTAATCCTATGACCTAAAAATCACCAATGATTCTAATATGATGAACTTCATGTTTTGATACAGTCCAACATTATAACAAAGGCATTGGGCTTGTCAAATTGTTCATCAATTCTTTGCAGCAGTAGCCATGGTATGTTCACCTTTTACTTATTCTTTATACACCAGAGGTAAAATAAGTCCATCATTGTGCAACTGCCATTTGATTGGCTTATTCTATTGATATTCCATGTAATGAACCTATGGCCAATCCTTAGGGCTTGGCTCTTGATCTTCAAAGCCTTATTATTATTGTTATTGTACTTTGTAGTCCCGTTGATGATGGTTTTCCAAAACTAATAGACATCTACTTTAAAGGTTAGAGGAGGCTCTGATAAACCTATATTGGTAGCATCAAAACACATGGCCAAGTCATTTGGCCTAATCTTGTATTTATTCATGAATAGCCTAAATTTGATTGTGACAACTTCAGCATAAACATCACAATCATTCCCCAAAACTCTTAAAGTAGTGAGGAATTCCACAGTGAACTCTAAGTACAAAGCTTCTTTGATATGGCAGAATAGTTCCCATCTTATCCTTATCATTAAGCCTTTAACTTGCTTAGCCAAACTGTACCTTTATAAGTTGTTCCACCCTAAGAATTTTCCACCATCAAGCTATCATTTTCAGTAGTTTTTGAGCCAAAAGTTTTCTCCTTCATCATTGAGATGAAATTGTTAAGCTAGAGGATCAATTATAGGCTTTGAACCTGGTTTGGAAGTGTGCTTTGTTTCAGTGGCTTTCTCTTTGCCCTTAGATTCGTGGTTTGCTTTAGCTTTCTTCTTTCATTATAATTTCAAGTTCAAAGGTTATGCATTTCTTTTCATTTGTTGAGCAATCATAGAGGCAAGATTCTATTATGTTTCAGTGTTAGAGCTGGTGAAAGAAGGTTGAAGGTTCTTTATAGTAGGTTGTACATATCTCTTTGTGGAATCAGGTTTAGGTGCCCTGAGTAATTGAATGACAGATGCAAAGAACATGCAGAAAACTGCAGCAAAAATTGAGAGAAAGAGAGAGAGATGAAGAGAAAGCAAGGCTCTAGTAGAAAGTGAAAAGATTTTAAGGTTTAAGTGGTTTAAATAGAAACTGTTGGGAATGTTCAACGGCTGTTGAGAGTTAGACAATCATTATTGGACATGATCATTGGCTTGGTCTTCCAAGTGTTCTTTAGCCAACAATGGTGGCTAGTTTGCAACGACCATTAAAATGGTGACAACAATTGTTGGGGATATGTAACGATCATAAAGACCAATATAATCAAAATCATAACTTACAAGTTACACAGTGGTCATTGTGAGATACACAACAGTCGGTAGCCATTTTACTCAAACAAAAACTTAGATTAAAATAGATTTTTTGATGATACAACCATTTTGAAAGCTTAGTTGATGAATGTTATTGATTATATTCAATGAAATGATCGTGAATTCAACTAATATTTGGATAGTTTAATCAATAACAGATACAATTAAAATCTTTAGTTATTGAATCTAAAGACCTCAATAGTGATCAAATATCATCACCTGAAACAAAGATTATAAATTAACTTTGAATGAGATAAACCTATTTGAAGCTATTGTAAGGTATTTGCCTTAATTATACCAAGTTCTCTTTTGATGAATTGCATCCTTTCATCACAAAGAGGTTTAGTGAAAATATCTACCAATTGATGGTTAGTATCAATAAATTCCATTACAATATCTCTATTACTAGCATGATCCTTAAGAAAGTGATTTCTAGCATCTATATGCCTACTTCCAGAATGTTAAATGGGATTTTTAGACAAGTTTATAGCACTAGTGTTATCACACTTAATAACAACTTGCTTTACAACAATATTATAGTCCAAAACTTATTGTTTCATCAATAGGATTTGGGCACAACATATGTTACATACTTTGCTTTAGTAATTGATAAAGCAACTTAGTTTTGCTTTTTTCTACTCTAAAATACTAAACATTGACCAAGTAATTGATATATGCGTGACGTACTCTTTTTATCTAAGGTACACCCAGTAAAATCAGATCAAAGAATGCATTTAACTTAAATGAAGAACTCTTAGGATACCAAAGTCCTAAGTTAGGGGTACTAACAAGATTCTTAAGTATATGTTTCACAGTATGCAAGTGCGACTCTTTTGGATTAGATTAATATCTAGCACATAAGCAAACACTTAACACAATACCAAGTTTAGAGGTTGTGAGATAGAGTATACTAATAATCATAGCTTTCTATAGCTTTTTGATCCACATTCATACTATGTTCATCTTTGTTTAGCTAGATGTTAGTACACATAGAAGTTTTACAAGGTTTATTATTGTCCACGCCAAATCTTTTGATTAGTTTATTTTGTATATTTAGCTTGGTTGATGAAGATTTTTTTTTCCTTATTTGATTTATAATCCAAGGAAGAATTTGAGCTCTTCCATCAGGCTCATTTCAAACTCACTCTTCATTATTTAGAAAAATCTTTAGATAAGAAACATTAGTAACATCAAATGTGATATCATCTGCATAAATTTATACTAATAATATGTCCCTTTTCTTTTTCTTAGAGAAAAGAGTTGTGTCTACCAAACTTTTGGAGAAACCTTTTTCTATAAGAAAGTTGCTTAATCTCTCATACCAAGCTCTTAGAGCTTGCTTCAAGCCATATAAGGCTTAGGTAAGCTTGAACACATGATTAGGAAAGCAATGACTTTCAAAACTAGGAGGTTGTTCAACATAAACTTCCTCATCAATTTACACATTTAGAAAAGTAATTTTGGCATCAATTTGATATAACCTGAAATTCATGTGAGATACAAATGCAAGTAGAATTCTAATGGCTTCAAGCTTAGCTACAGGTGGAATTGTCTCATCAAAGTTAATCCCTTCTTATTGGTTATAGCCTTTAGCTACTAACCGAGGCTTGTTCCTAATAATGTCTCCATGTTGTTCAAGTTTACTAGCTTAGCACACTAAGAAGGGGGGTTGAATTGGTGGGAGATTAAAAATTAAAGAGAAAGGTTAAGGTGTTTATAGTAATTTAGGTGTTAACAAACCCTACGTCCACTCCCCAATTCTTCACAATTGGGTATTCCACTCAACTAAACTGGTGTTTTCAAGCTCACATCTAACTTATACAACTTGTGTTTTATGACTCATATAAAACCCATACAACTTATTTTTTTAGGCTCACACAAAACCTCTCACAAGTGTTTTAGATAGGCTCGCACTTCAACCTCTTACAAGAGTTTTAGAACCTAGGGTAATTCTCAACCTAATCACAAAAGTGTTTAATGCTCACACCAAACAATCAATAAAGAAGAGTAAGAAGAATGAGTAGCAAATTTTCGAGAATTTTGTTACAATAAATGGAATTCTCTTGCATTTACATCAGTTTGGTGGAGTATTTATAACCAACATCCATCAAAGAGATGTTACTCAAAAACTATCCCAAAATCTCCAAGTTGTGCTAGGTAGATTTTGCATTAAATCTTTATGCAGTATGAGTCGCGGTCGCTATTGCCAATTTGCGGTCGTCAATTTTTAATTTACACTAAAAAGTTAGAAATCACGACAAAGAACCTCGTTCTGTGTCTAATGGCTAGTCCACGTGTCCTTTACCCATTAGTTGTCCAAGAAATATAGTTGTTATGTTCAATCAACTACTCAAAAGTCGCGTTCGCGATTGAACTTTCTTTTGGGCATGACTGAGATCGCAAATTCTTCTATTTGGTGAGGAGATAACACATTCTTGAGTCGTGGCCATGACCAATTCTTCACCTTCGAGATTTTTGATTTTTCAATGGTTGCCTTAGACACTTGGTGTGATGTGGTTGTGGCTTTGGTTTCCTTCTTTATTACTATAAAATTCGTAGTTACGACCTCTAAAGCGAATGACATTGTGAATTCCTCTATGAATCAAACAGGCTCTCTTCGCTAATTAGCGGCTGCGAATTCGTTCACGAATCTTTTGGCCTAGCTCCATCTATCCTTAAACCAAGGTCGTGATCATGATATAGGGGATACTGACCACAAATTTGGATGTTCTTCTTAAAGATGGAGATTTTGACTTCCACCAACTTCTAATGATAAAACAACTTATATACTGCAAAATAACACTTAATCAAAGCATTAGATCATATCAATCTTCATTGTCAAAATCAAAAGAGGCTTATGACTTAGGTTTGACCAACCTAGTCTAAAAATCTCCCTCTTTTTGATTTTGACAACTTAGATTGATCTTAAAGAAAGTTAAATGCATGAGTTATGAAGTTGGGATGGTCAATTATCAGATAATCAAAGAATTCTAAGTTAGTGAACAAAGAATCAAAAAATTCTAAGTTTGAAAAAGTAAAGTTTCTTTAGTTATTTCTCCCCCTTAACTTATGCTTTTCTTATACTCATTGCTCATTGTCTCTCAATGTTACATGCTCCTCCTTTGGAAAGATAACAAAGGGGTGAATTTTAAAGAGTAAAGTGCATAAATGGAGAGAGAGTAAACATAAAGAGCAAATACACATTCATAAGATAAAATTGCAATCACATAATATGAGGCATTGAATTGCAAAACAAACATTTTTATTTAATAGACTATGGGATCAATAGCTTTACATCAAGATTATAAAAGAAACAACATAAAAAGAAATCCTAAACATAAACTAAAGGATGAGAGAACTATCATTGTCTCCACAATCATCCAAATCTTCATTAGCTCTTTCACTTTGGGCTTCATCACCCTCCTCAACCTCTTGGTTGTTCGCCTCTTTAAGTGTGTCCTCCAAATCTTCAAAATTTGGAAGATGGTAGGGAGTAGCACCTACTTTCCCCAGTAAATACACTAAATCACTGTATAGGTGGGAGAGGAGGAGAAACAATCTCTTAATCATCCTTATCATTTTATCAAGCTTTTTATTGATAGAGGCAAGAGTGATTTTGGCTTTTAGCTGGGGTTGGGGAGGTGGAACAGGTTGGGCTCCCTCTTCAATGACAAGCCTTTTTCTTTTGGAGGCTTGGGAGGTCTCTAGCTTCTTAACTCCAAAAGCACCCAATGTGTATGTATAAGAATTAGGGTGAATGGGCTTTGCATTGATGAGGTAAGGTAGGTCAAGAAAATTTTGAGAGGGAAGAAGCTTCTTAGTGAGGAAATTTTCATTTTCCTCATTAAGAGTGCTAACATATCGATAGATCACAGTAAAGTGGGAAGGAAGAAGAAACTGACTCTTGGACTTATTACTCATGTGGATTAATTGATCCACAAGATAGCGGCCAGTTTGTATAGGTTTATTTTTAGTAAGACAGAAAAGAGAAAAACAAATATCCTTTTGGAATAGTTTCTCATTATCATCCCCTCTTGCATTAACAGAAAAGGTGATGATATGGTGAAGTACCTAAAAGGGTAGGTTACGAATGTATTTGGCAAGGGAGGTTCATGTTTGGTCCCGAAGAAAATTTCAGACCAAAACTTAAAATAGATAACATCAAGGGCTTAGATGATGAACGAAATGTCATCCCTAGCTTTAAGGTTAAAAAGATTTGAAATTTCTTTGAAGGTGATGAAAAAAGGGTCCCCAAAAGATCAAAATACTAACCCATATTGGTCTGAGCTAGATTTCGCTCTCCGACTTAGTGTCACGATGCACATAAACTACCACACAATTTCCTCGTGTTCGGGCTCATCACGAAAAATGAACTCGTTCCAACCCAAATTTGAGAGAAAAGTGTGGATCTCGTCTTTGATGCCTAGTGACTCAAGGAGGAAAGTGGAAGGCATTTTATTTGGTAGGACAATCTTAGAGGTGTTTGCATTGTATTGATCTTTCTCCTCTTTCGTGATCCCTTTCATCATGTGTAGAGCCGATGGTCCAGAAGGTTGCGCTAATGCATTTCCCATCTCTAATCTTGAGACTTTCATGGGGGTTATTGTGAATGAGAGAAGAAGATGTTTGAGAGTAAGGAAGAAGAGAGATTAAGATTTTTAATAGGAATGAATAGGAACACTATTTCAAGGCTTTATATAGGCCAGAAAAGGGTGTGAAAATGGTCACAAACGGTCAAAAATGCATTAAATGAAGAAGTGTCATTGGTTAACAATCAAATCACTTAAATGCATGGTAGTTACACAAATTTGTGACCTCTAACTGCAAGCCGCGACTGCTAATTCTAAAATTTATGAGCAATGACAAAAAATCCTTAGGAAACAGCACGTTCAATGGTCAAAAATTTTAAAACTTGAACAAATTCATGGTAGGGAATAAAAGTCGCGACTACGAATTGATGGTTAAAAGCTGAATGATGAGTGCATGTAATTCATGACCGTGAATCAAGGAATAGCGACTGCAAATTACAAGGCAAAAAAATAACTACGAAAGGATAAGACTTGAATTTCTAAGCTATGATCCATTTAATATATTGATGTCTAATTCATGTGAATTGGCATAGAAAGGCATAATTACTCACAGAATTAAGACATTCAAAGAGTTAAATATCATATACATCACACATAACAATCATTTAATAAGGAATAATGCAACAAATAAAAAGCATTTTAGAAAGATCTAACTTTTCACTTCAGGGAGCTTCTATTAAGCATTCTCAACTCTCTCTTAATAAAGTTCATCCTTTCTTCATTGAGAGGTTTTGTGAAAGTGTCTGCAAGTTGATCATTTGTATCTATAAATTCTAACACTACATCACTATTTTGGACATGATCTCTAAGAAACTAATGCCCACCATCTATATGTTAGCTTCTAGAGTGTTGGATAGGATATTTCGACAGATTTATTGCACTAGTGTTGTCACATTTGATAAGAATGTGATTAACAACTTTGCCATAATTCTTTAATTGTTGTTTCATCCAAAGGACTTGGGTGCAATAACAACCCACAGCTACATATTCAGCTTCAGCGATGGATAAGGTAACTGAAACTTGCTTCTTACTAAATCAAGACACTAAACATTCTCCTATGAATTGGCAAGTTCCAAAAGTGCTCTTTCTATCTAGAAGACTACCAACATAATCTGCATTCGAATAACCTATGGGGTTAAATGAAGAATCTATAGGGTACCATAAACCTAGATGTAATGTGCCATGTAACTATTTGAAACTCCTTTTAAAAGCATTCAAATGAGATTTTTTAAGGCAAGACTGAAACCTAGCACACATGCATACACTAAACATTATATCAGGCCTAGAAGCGGTGAGATAGAAAGGAGAAACAATCATACCTCGATATCTATTCTCATCAACCGACTTACCCAATTCGTCCTTATCCAACTTGATGGTAGCACTCATTGGTGTTTTTGCTACTTTACATCCTTCCATGCCAAATTTTCTGAGAATGTCCTTTTTGTATTTGGCTTGGTTGATGAAGATCCATTCTTTGGTTTGCTTGATTTGTAGATCAAGAAAAAACTTGAGCTTTTCCATCATGCTCATCTCAAATTTCTTAGTAAAATCATCACATAGAGATTCATTAGCAGCACCAAAAATGATATTTTCAACATAAATTTGCACTATTAGTGTATCATGATTATGCCTTTTGACAAAAAAAGTTGTTTCAACCTTTCTCTTTTCAAAATCATTTTGCAAAAGAAAATAACTAAGTCTTTCATATCATGCTCTTGGAGCTTGTTTCAAACTATACAAGGCTTTATTCAATTTAAAACATAATTTAAAAAAGAATGTGATTCAAAAATACGAGGTTATTCAATATAAACTTCCTCCTCGATGACACCATTTAGAAAAGCACTTTTGACATCCATTTGAACTAGTTTGAAATTCAAGTGACATGCATATGCCAAAAGAATTCTAATGCCCTCTAATCCTGCTACGGGGGCATAGGTTTCATTATAGTCAATTCCTTCCTTTTGGTTGTAACCCTTAGCAACCAATCTAGTTTTTTTTCTAGTGATGAACCCTTGTTCATCTAACTTATTCCTAAACACTCATTTATAACCTTTAATAAGGTGTTCCTTAGGCCTAGGAAATAGTTCCCATACATTATTTCTCTCAAATTAGTTTATTTTCTCAAGTATAGCAATCACCCAACTCTTATCATCAAAAGCCTCATCAATAGATTTTAGCTCAACTTGAGAAACAAAAGCAAGATTATTATCTAAAGTATTGAGTTAAGATGTAGTACTTACACCCTTTGAAGTATTTCCAATGATTAGGTCATTGGGGTTATGCTTGGAAAATCTCCAATCCTTGGGAAGATCTTGTTTTGTTGATTCCACTTATTAATGTTGAGGTTCTTTATCTTCTCTTGATGATTTGCTTTCATCATGGTACTTATCCTTTTCACTTGTAGTATGCTCCAAATCTAATTTCTAAAAATCACCTATAAGATCATCAATAAAAGAATCATTTCCAAGATTAAGCTTACTAGATTCATCAAACACAATATTCATAGACTCTTTAACAATCATTGAACTCTTATTGAAAACCCTATAGGCCTTCCTAGTGGTGCAATATCCTAGGAAAATGCCTTCATTAATTTTTCAATCAAATTTTTAAGATTATCCTTGGTACTCAAGATATAGCACTTACATTTAAAAACTCTTATATATGCTAACTAAGGCTTTCTACCATTCTATAACTCATAAGAAGTTTTATTAAGAATGGGCTTTTAAAAAACTCGATTTGTAATATAACACGAAGTAATGATAGCTTCAGCCTAAAATTAATTTGGCAATGAATACTCATTGAGCATAGTTCTAGCCATCTCTACTAATGTCCTATTTTTTCTCTCTACAACACCATTTTATTGTGGTGTTCTAGGACTTCAAACGTTATGAAAACTCTCATTCTCTAAGCAATAAGATTCAAAAGACTCATTTTGAAATTCTTTCCCATGATCACATCTTATGGAAGAAATGAAGTAACCTTTTTCATTTAAAATCTTTTTTGTAAAACTTTTAAAAGCATCAAAAGTATCATGCTTGTGAGCTAAAAAGGAAACCCAAGTAAACCTAGAGTAATCATCAACTAGGACTAGTACATAATGTTTTTCACCTAAACTAACACTCCTAGTAGGTCCTATTAAGTCTATATGAATTAATTGAATTGGTCTATATGTACTTACAATATTCTTTGATTTGAAAGAAGATTGATGTTGCTTCCCCATTTGGCAAGGACCACATGTCTTATCTTTAGAGAACTTTAGCTTGGGAAGACCTTCCACTAGCTTTCCTTTTAATAAGCTTTGTAAGAGCTCCATGCTAGCATGTTGAAGTCTTATATGCCATAGCCAAGCTTCATTACTAAGAGACATAAGACACTTAAAGGATTGGTTAGCCAAATTGTCTAAGTTAATTAGATAGGTATTTCCCTTCCTTTCACACTTAAGGACTACCTTTTTATCCACTAAATTGGTAACTCGGCATTTTCTAAGGTCAAAGGTGACTTTATTACCTTTGTCACATAATTGACTTACAATAAGCAAGTTATGTTATAAGCCATCCATATGTAAAACATCAATAATTACCTTAATAACCATTCTTACCAATGGTGCCAATACCAATTACCTTACCCTTGGCATTGTTTCCAAATGTGAAATTGTCACCCTCCTTTTCCTTTAAGGCCATGAATAGCTTCGTATTACCCATCATGTGCTTTAAGCATCCGCTATCCACATGCCAATCATTTGCTTTATTGATGGTTGTCAAGCAATCCTACACAACACAAGTAAATCATTTACTTTGGTACCTAAGCATACTTGGGTCCTAGGGGGTTAGGTTTTGAAGGATCCTCCAACTTAAGGTATGCCTTCCTAATAGAGTAATAAATGTTTATGTGTCCATACTTCAAGCAATAGTGTCATTGGAGTTTAGACTTATGTACCTTTTTCCTATGTATTGCCTTGGTATAAGTGGGGGGGTTTTCTTATACCAACTTGACGTGTGTGTGAACATGAACATGTATGAATGGGTGTAAAAGTAAATTTTTTACATGTGTTTGAATGAGCATGCTTTTTATTGTAAATGTATACATGATTGGCCTTCCTAAAAATAGGCCTTGAGCTTTGTTGCACCTTTCCTTTGCCCTTAAGCAATGGTGGTTTAGTGCTTTAAGCACTTTCTTTCTAACAACCTCAATGCTTAATGTTTGAGGTGTTGAGGCCTTGATAAATATTATAAGTGAAGGTGTAGAAGAAGAGGCTCCATTAAAGCTTATACTATGCCCAACTAAGAGAGGTCTTTGTGATACAATAAGTGTATCCAAAGATTGTGTACCCTTATGAAACTTAGAAATAGAGTTCCCAACCTCAATGACTTCACCCTTCAAGGAGTCATTCTTTTTTCTTAATAAAGTTAGGGATGAAGATGACTTGGATAGACTCTCTATAGACTTCTTGAGTTCTTCATTTGAACCATTCAATTCACTTACAAGACTATTTAAGGATTTAAATTCATCCTTTAATTTAGTGCACTTCTTCTTATAAGTTTTCATTTGTAGACTATATTTGTCACATTTAACTCATCAAACTCAGAACAAGAGTGAGGTGAAGAGCTTACCTCATTAGATGAATCCTCTTAAGCCATAAAGCATAGGTTTGCAACCTCTTCGTCTTTATCTTCTTCACTTGAGCTATCATCCCAAGTGGCTTTGAAACTTTTCCTTTTTTTCTCCCTTTTCTTCTTCTTCTTTAACTTAGGGCAGTCATATTTGATGTGGTCTTGCTTGCCACATTCATAACAAGTAACTTCACCCAATCTTTCTTTAGGAGTTAGAGTTGCTTTCTTGAAGCTTCTTCTTTCTTTTCTTCTTCTAATTAGCTCTTTAGTTCTCCTTGAAAGCATTGCAAGCTCCTTCTCCTCTTTGTCACTTTCCTTTTAACTTAAGGCCACTTTTACTTCCTTCTCCTTTGATGAAGAATTGAGTGCCAAGGTCTTCCTTTCTAGTTTTTCAGATTTCTCACCCTGACCTCTCATTCTCTTAATTTCTTCATCCTTCTTCAAGGCTAAAAGAGCTTTCTTATTAGGACATCCATTAACTCCTTTCCTATCTCAAGGTTGGACTTTTGGATACTATACACCCTTGCACCAAACTTTTCAAGTGGTAAAGATTTCAGAATTTTTAAATTTACCTCATGACTGGTGAGAACTCTCCCAAACTTCTTCATGTTTGAGACAATTGCAAGGAGTCTATCTATTATATTTGTGATGTTTTCTTCCTTCTTCATCATAAGTAGCTCCCACTTCATCACATACATCCTATGTCGACTAGATTTTACCAAGGTAGTGCCTTCATCATAGTTCTCTAAGGCCATCCATATCCCATGAGCAGTAAGACAATGTTGGACCTTTCCAATTTCTTCTCTTAAGAGAGAACTTAGAAGGATTGTCATGGCTCTTTTATTTCTGCCATGGGATCTCCTATGGGCTTTAACCCACTCCTCTCTAGGGATTAAATCCTCACTTCCATCCATCACTTTGGTAAATGGCTTCCACTCCTTTGTTATCTACCACATCACTATCTATGATCTTTACCCATATAATTAAGCTTTGGAGTGAGACTTGGCTCTGATATAACTTGTTAGCCTAGTGCACGAAGAAGAATGGTTAAATTGGTGGAAGATTAAAAATTAAAGAGAAAGGTTAAGGTGTTTAGAGAGTTAAGAAGGAGAAGAGCAAAATAACACAAGATGTTTATAGTGGTTTGGGTGTTAACCATCCCTACGTTCACTCCTCAATTCTTCATAACTAGGTATTGCACTCAACCAAACTGGTGTTTTCAAGGTCACACCTAACTTATACAACTTGTGTTTTATGGCTCACACAAAACCCATATAACTTACATTTTCAGGCTCACATAAAACCTCTCATAAGTGTTTTGGATAGGCTCACACTTCAAACTCTTACAAAATCTAGGTTAACTCTTAACTTAATCACAAAGGTGTTTAATGCTCACACCAAATAACCAATAACACATAAAGAAGAGTAAGAAGAATAAGTTGCAAATTTGTAAGATTTTTGTTATAATAAATGGAATTCTCTAGCATTTACATTAATTTGGTGGAATATTTATAGCCAACATCCATCAAAGAGATGTTACTCAAAAACTACCCTAAAATCTCCAAGTTGTACTAGGCAAATTTTGAAATTAAATGCTTGTCAGGTGGGAGTAGCGGTGGCTACTGCCATTTCGCAGTTGCGAATTTTTAATTTGCACTGGGGAGACGAAAATCATGATAAAAAAACCTTGTTTTATGTCTAACGGCTTATCCACATGTCCTTCACCCATTGGTTGTCTAAGAAATATAGTTGTTGTGTTCAACCAACTACACAAAAGTCACGGTCACGATTGAAATTTCTCTTAGCCGCAACTGAGACCCCAAATTCTTCTGTTTGGTGAGGAGACAATAACTTTTTGAGTTGCGACTACAACCAGTTCTTCACCCTCTTGATTTTTTATTTTCCAGCAGTTGCCTTGGACATTTTGCATATTATGATTGTGGCTTTGGTTCCCTCCTTTGTTACTATGAAATTTATGATCGTGACTTCTAATATGAATGGCACCGCGAAATCTTTTGGCCTAGCTCCATCCATCTTTAAAGCAAGGTCATGGTCGAGATTTAAGGGATACTGACCGTGAATTTGGATGTTCTTCTTAAAGATGGAGATTTTGACTTCTAACCAACTTTCAATGATAAAATAACTTATATACTGCAAAACAACACTTAATCAAAGTATTAGATCTGATCAATCTTTATTGTCAAGATCAAAAATGGCGTATAACTTAGTTTTGGCCAACCTAGTCTAACAAGTTTATTTTTATAAAACCACATGATTCCAATAGCATAATGGTTATAAGATATAAGAACTAATGTTTATACTTTGTTTCTTTTAAATAGTTTAAGTTCTTCTTGCATAGTAAGATCCCAATGTTCATCTCTAATTGCCTCATCTATGGTCTTAGGCTCAATAGGGGACACAAAAGCGAGATTAGTACATGCATTTCTAAAAGATAATCTAGTTGTTACCCGACTTATTGGATCACCAATGATAAGACCTCCTGGTGATCTTTCTTATAAATCTATTCCTTTTCTAGCTTAGTTTGCTCTTCACTAAGAGTAGGAAGAGGCGGATCATCATTTCTTTCATTCCTCAAGTCTTATAGCATATCCATGTTTTTTCCTTTTTCTCTAATGTTTTGCTTACTCATGGGACCAACAAAATCATCAACATCTCCTTCTTTTTCTTTAAGAAGTGAGGTAAAATTCCTCAAAAATAATATGCATAGGTTTTTCAATAATAACTGTTCTCTTATCAAAGACTCTACACCCTTTGTAAGTAGTACAGTATCCAAGGAAAATTCCTTTATTGGATTTGGAATCAAACTTACCAAGATTGTCTTTAGTGTTTAAAATAAAGCACTTGCAATTAAAAAACTTTGAAATATGCAATCTTGGGCTTCTTATTGTTCCACAACTCATAGGGAGTTTTCTTCAATAAGGGTCTCACTAAGACTCTATTTAAGACATAGCATGAAGTGTTTATAGCCTCATCCTAAAAATACTTAGGAATATTATACTAATTCAACATAGTTTTAGCTATTTTTTAAAGAGCTTTATTCTTTCTTTTTACAACACAATTCTATTGTGGTGTTCTAAGAGTTGAAAAGTTGTGTGAGATACCATACTCATCACAAAAGTTATGAAACTTAGCATTCTTAAACCCTCCTCTATTTTCACTCTTAATAGAAGAGATTTTCAAATCCTTTTGGCTTTGAATTCTCTTGCAAAAGGTTATAAATGCATTCAAACAAGAATCCTTATGAGGGAGGAATAATATCCAAGTATATCTAAAGTAATAATCTACTATGACAAATGCATAATGCATGCCTCCCAAGCTAGATACTCTAGTGGGGCCAAAAAAACCCATGTGAAGCAATTGCAATGTTCTAAAAGAACTTACCTTATTCTTGGCTTTGAATGAGGATTTAATTTGTTAACCTCTTTGACATGCTTCATAAACTCCTTTTGCGAACTTGATTTCAAATAGACCTTTAACCAAGTTTCTTCCCTTTAACTTATTGAACAGTTTCATGCTAATATGTCCTAGCCTTCTATGTCAAGTTTCACCTTTATCCACTATGGAGACTAAAATACTTTACATTATAGTTAGAAAGAGAATTTAAATTAATCACGTAAATATTATGAACTCTTCTACCAATGAATAGAATTTTATTATCACTCATCATTGACACATAGCATGTTTATGGCTCAAGCATAACTCTAAGACCTTTGTCACATAACTAACTTACACTTAGCAAGTTGTGCTTGAGTCCATCAATAAGCAGTACTTCATCAAGGATTGGTGAGTTATAATCTTTACCAACTTTACCTATGCCAATAATTTTGGCTTTGCCATTATCTCCAAAAGACACATTTATAAGACCTTCAATCTTTTCCAATTGTGTGAAGAACTTCATTTCTCCTGTTTTGTGCTTTAAACATCCACTGTCAAGATACCACTCTTACTCTCCAACTTAAGATTTCAAGCACATCTACAAAACAATGAAGATTATGTCTTAGGTACCCAAACCTTTTTGGGTCCTAAGGGGTTAGCTCTTACCAACTATTCATCCCACCTTCTGGATTGGCAATGATAGGCAAGGTGGTCATACATACCATAATAGAAATAATCACCATCAAAGTGATTTATATCTTACCTCTAAGTGGTACATGTATAGTATGTCTTTTAGACTTGTAATTTCTTTGAGCATTGTGTCTAAGAGTATTTCTTATGTGAGGAATACTCTTATGATGTGTGTGTTTATTCCCATAAATATGCCAATTTCTATGTCTTTACACACTTTGCCTCTTGGGCTTGTAAGAGTGATACATATAGGCATAATTTGATCTATAGGGAGTATTTCTCAATTGTGCGTGATTATGTCGAGGCTTCCCTCTTGAGCCCTTATTAGTGGCATTTCTCTTTTTGAAAACTTTTTGCTTCATAACATAGTTAGAACCATTATCCTCTTTGGCCTTAACAAAGACTATTTTAGTAGAAGAGAGAGCCATTGAAGTAGTGGCATTATAACCCAATCCATATTTGATAGACGTACTCCTTTGAGACTCAATGATGGAGTCTAACTTCTCCTTTCATTTAGAGAACTTGCTAAGATTTGCCTTTACTTTAAGGTTCTTAACTATGAGAGACTCTACCTCTTTAACTAAAGTTTCTTGAGTCTTAGCACTTTCTTTCAAGGCCTTTGTTCTTTTTTTGAAGAGAAAAGGTATTAGACTTGATAGTCTCAATTCGTATAGTGAGTTTGGTGATTATAGAGTACAACTTATCTTTAAAGTAGGAGTCAAAAAGATTTACATCTTTGTTACCATCATTATCATTGTCACTGCTGAAAGTGTGTTCACTTGAGGATTCATTTGACTGCTCCTCAGTTGCCATGAGACAGACACTAGCTATCTCTTTTCTTATTTCATCTTCATCAAGTTCAAAATCATTAGTGTCATCTCATGTGGCTTTATACACTTCCTTTCCTTTCTTGAAGATGTATTTTCTGGAATGGGGCTTACTTTTTTTTTTTTTTAGATAGTCTGATTTTATATGCCCTTTCTTATTGTATTCATAGCAGATGAGTTGACTCTTAATGTCTGTCTTCTTGTAGTTCTTTGCCTTTCTACCCCTTTTGTTTAAAATAAACTTCTTTACTTGGTTAGTGATCTTCACTACTATCTTCACCATCACTAGAAGAGGAAGAAGTTAGTAACTAAGAAGTAGATGAAGTTTCAAAATGTACCACTGTGGCTTTCAATGCCAAGTCTTTTTTTTCATCCTTGTGTTTTCAGCAGGCTTCTCAAGAGTGATCTCATTAGTTAATAGCTTTACCATAAGGTCATCAAATGATAGGACTTCCAGTTTACTAGCTTCTTATATAGTTGTATTCATAGCTTCCCACTTATCTTTGCGAAGTGTTCTCAAAATTTTTTCAACCATGTCCTTATTCGTATATGACTTCCCCAAGGTTTTTAGAGTACCCACAATTTCTATGAATTTGTTATACATCAAAGTAATAGTTTCACGAGGTTGGTAAAAAAATGTTTCATACATATATATGTGCATTTATATCTTTTTTCTCTTTTTTTTTTTTTTACTTCACTGGTTCCCTCATACTGAGTTTGCAATGTGTCTCATATCTCTTTGGCTGTTGTATACATTTGTAACTTGGCATACTAAGACTTATGGATTGCATAAAAAAAAAGATGCATTGCTCTTTTATTCCTTAGGTTTGCCATCTTTTCTTTAGCAGTCCACTCACATTTTGGCTCTAGTACTAGAACATCTCTAACTAGTTTTGTTGGCACCTCTCTTCTTTCCTCAATAATGTCTGTAAGTCTGGTTCACTATCAAGGAAGATCTCCACACTATTATTCCAGTAATCATGGTCATACCTCACTTAAAAAATGAAGGCTTGTGGATGGATTGTGATTATTCATGACTTGCCAAGATCTTTGCATTATGCATTTGAGCGTTGATCAAGAGACCTGCTCTGATAACAATTGTTGTACCTTAGTTCCCTATAAGGAGATTGAATATGGCAATGGCAAGAATTAAAATTAAAACTAAGTGCGAAAAAAATGAAGAATCAAGACATAAGATTTATAGAGGTTCTACATAACTGGCCTACGTCCCCTCATCTAGTATCTCCACTAGAGTTTTCACTATCATGATAGCTTAAGGTGTTATCGACAACCTTTAAAAATTACAAAAGTAAGTTTTCGAGCACAACAAGAAACAACATATTAGAGATCAACATCAATACATCAAATTAGTTAATTTAAGTTGCATCCCTTAAAGTCTTCTTGATTTCATAAATTTGTGATAGGAAGATTTTAGTTTCTATTTAAATCTTTTTACTCACTACATTTATGCCCTTCATCTACGATTTTTATCTGTTTTCTCTTCTCATGAATATGTATATCAAAACTTTCAATCTACGAGTTTTTATTTCTTCATTATTTTATGTTTGTAACTTACCGCTTGTGGTAACTTACTTGGTTTGGTTCATTAAAAAAAAAATCATTCTTAACAGAAAGAGTGTAATTACTGCCCAATCTAAGACCGTTTTCCTGTTGTCGACATTTGTTCAAGCAAGCGCAAACAAATTGGGTTATGACCCAATACCTTAATATGAATATACATATGTTGATTAGTTTCATTATATATAGGTATCTTGACTTAATATATATGATATGTTATAGCCAAATATATGCATTTTTTTATATTAGGTGAAATAATAGAAGTAGAAATCAAGCGCTAGACCTATATATGTTGAACTTAGAAATTATGACCACAAAAGTAAGTGCTTGATCTTATGTGATTAGCCACAAATCATAATGAATCCCTATTCAGCAATTATGACCATGAATGTAGGTATGAACTCCTTAAGGGTGGAAGTAGCTTAGGATAGTAAATTGAGAGTTATAGGAAAATTGATCTTCAAGTTACAACTCATGAATGATTAGAATCATGATTATTATTTATTCATGGAGAGGTAGCGTGGTGAACCCCAATAGCCCTAGATATAATACCTTATACAAAGTCTTTTTATTTCAATTTTTTGAATCCTTTATTAGTTCATTTTAGTTTTATTTTCCTTTAAGCATTTGTTTCCAATTTTTTATTGATTAAACAATAAAGAGCTTAACAAATTTTTAGTACTTGACCCTCTACTTCAAAAGAATGATTCCATACTCATTGTATATTACTTGCACGATCCATATATTTATGATAATTATTCAACGATGATATGATGAGATTCTATATGGGAATTGGACTAACATTTTTGCTATAGGAATTTACAATGAAAATTTTTATGATTTTGTTAATTCTAATTCCTTCTGAATTTTTTAATATTTTTATTACTTTTAGTTTCTTAAAGATATTTTTTATCATTATTATTCCTTCACCAAAAGAATCAAATAATAGGAGTACTTTTAATTGCTTAAAGGCTACATTTAGTAAGATATAACAAAATATAATGAAATATAATAAAACACAAACTTAATACAATTATTAGAATAAAAATTCATTTAATTATATTATATTACATTTGATTGTATAAGAATTGAACAAAAAAGGATTTATATTAAAATCAAATTTAAAATTGGGAGTCTCATATCCTTATTTAGTAGAAGGTTTAGAATAACTTTTGGGTTTACCTATGTAATTTTAAAGCTAGCAAACTTCACTTATACCTATTTATCTATCCATATACACTTTTAAAGAAGGATATGGGTGATAAAAAAAAAAAAGTTATTTGTATTTTTAATGGGTATTAATAAGGTTATGATTCATTAGCTTTATTAATTTATAACGGATATAAATTAGATAAAGATATTAGATAAAGATGCCTATTTATCTAACTCATATAGTCATTATAAGTTAATTAAATCACATAATTCAATCAAAATATTGAAATCATAATTTACTAGTATCTTATCTTAATTTTTACTTCATTGCATCAAACTAATCTAGGTGGTTTGTGGATGATTTTCTTGATCTTTTTATTATTATAGATGGTTTCCATAAGGTAAAAAGAACATTTTCTCATTCTTAATTTGATAGTCCAGATATAACCGAATGCCTTACAAACGGATAGATGCTCTATGAATGAATGATTTCTTAGGCAAATATAATAATAAAAACAAAATGATAGTAGCATTTGAAGCCACGCCACTCAGTCAACCTCATTAGTGGTAGAGTCAAGATGACAAACATTTCAAGGTTCACATTAGGTAACATTCGATAAAGATTGTGGGCCCATTTAATTCTCATATCTTCAGTATAAGGTAATTATGAGATAATTAAATCTCTCAAATCTAGGTGATAGTTAAGATTCAACCCAATAACTACTATTCATAAGTATAAAATGATATCTCAAGAACACAGGTACAATCTAAGTAATTCTTTCATTCTCTAATTCTCTCATTCTAAGCTCTTTTTACTTATTGAATCAAATTAGTAACTTAAACATCAAAATGGTTATGGGCATCCTAGTCTTGTTTAGCTTACTCATGTCCTTTTACAGGGTTACAAATCTGAATTTTATATCAAGGGTGATCAATTGGCAATATCTATGGGAAGATTCCTACCTTTTCTTTATAACACACCTTCATTTAAGTTTAAAATGGCCAACTCACCAAAAATGTACCCTACATATCCCTTAAGAAAGAAACTTCCTCTAAAAATGACCATGCATTAGAAATCATTGCAAATCCTTTCACAAACCACTAGTACCCTGGCATAATTTCAAACAACTTTAGCACAGTCCATACAAGCTGCCCTATCAAGCCTAAAAAATAGAAACCTTAACAACTAGCACAGTCCATATAGCTTGCCCTATTAAGCTCGCTGAAGGTGTTCCTTAGAAATCAAACGCTACCAAGTCCAAGACCACTCAATAGGAAGGCTCGACAAAGCCTACCATTAGAAAGCAGGTTTGATCCTATCAGAAGACTTCATTTAAAGAAGTGGATGATTGAGAAAATCCTTGCTCAAAGGAGAAAGAATGTAAAAGAGTGTCAAGAAGAAAGGATTTCATACCATCAGCAAAAAAAGTACCTTGAAGCTTCTCCTCTAGTGTGGGAGATAATTGAGGAAATTTTTCCCTTCAAAAGGAAGTTCCCTAACCTATAGTCTTATGAGAGAATAGTTGATCCTCTAATGAATGTATTCGCTTTATGAATAATTATGATCCTAAATGATATATCAGACGTAATCCTCAGCATGGGTTATCCTTGGCAAGGCCTATCCAATCATTTTAACAAAAACTACACAAAAATGGTACCTTCAGCTCTTTTTCAAGTCAATCCATTCATTCAAAGAGTTAGAGAAGGTGTTCCTCAACAGGTTTGCTACTAACATTCCTTAAAAAAAAAAAAGGGAAAACTAGTTCTTTAAGGTATTATAAGCTACATAAAGGGAAAACTCTTCTAGAGTACACTGACAAATTCAATAAAAAAGTAATGCAAATAAATATTATTAACGTAGAAACTATGATAGAATCCATATGTAATGGAACAATCTTCAAAAGACTTAAAGACAAACTCCATACTAAAACTATAGAATCCTACTAGGACCTGATAACCTTAGCTCAAATGTATATTGAACTAGATGAAAGGAAGATGGAAGAATGTCAAAATAATGACAAGTGTCGTCAAAAGAAATATCTGAATAGAAGAATAGAAAACTCATAACACTAAATGCTTCAATACCACACCCATTCATCTAGGAGAGCTACAAGCGATTGAGATCAATAACTTCACTCCTCTAACAAAAACAAAAGGTAACATTCTCTTATAGATTAAGGAAAATAAAAATAACATTTAATATCCTAGAAGGATGAACCTTAAAAAGGTAGCATAAAGGGATAAGAGTTTGTTCTGCAAGTTTCATGAGGACTACGAGCATGATATTGAATAATGTTGGGACCTTAAAAGAAAGGTAGAGCAACTAATACAACTAAGAATCTAAGGAAGCTTGTTAGAGAGGACAATGAAAAGAGACCATATGAAATAAGTATGAAATAAGAAGCGAACGAAAGGCCAAAAAAGACCTTATAGGTGCCCTCAATGTCATTATGGGAGGTGATCAACCCTGAAGGAGTGGAAGGAAAAGGTCCCGACTTGAAGTGTTCATGGTGAGTTCAAGTAAAGCCTCCACTTTGTAGATCCCATTTAGGCTAGAAGATGGAGAACACATCCAAAGGCAACACAACAATGTTTTAGTGATTGAAGGATTAATAGAAAATTACTTAGTGAAATGGTTGTTAGTAGACAGTGGAAGTAGTGTCAATGAACTCATAGAATAGGCATACCAAGTAATGAGAGGCACCCCAGTGGGTTTAGAAGGAAAGCAATTAAAGTCTCCAAAAGCCACCACCTTAACGATAAAGATGACAAAAGAATGATCAAGCATCACTTACACTGTAAGGATTGTGTTCAATATTCTAAATGAAGAATTTTCATATAATGTTATCTTTAGTATGCCATATCTTTATGAATCTGGGGTGATGCATAACATTAGGAATCAGACTATAAAGTTATCAACAGTTGAGGGAGTAGTGACCATATAAGGAAACTAAAGGATAGATACCAAATGTAACCATGTGGTAGCTTACTAGGAGGAATCATTGCAAATCTAAGAAGCCCCTCCAATAGATCTTGAATAGAGAGAACGATTAAAACTAGTAAGTGAGTTAACTAGACTAAGCATTTCCACTAACAAACTAGTTAAGATTGGTGAAGATATGAGTTAGATGGCAACTAATAAAATCACTAATGCCACTCAAAGGAATGTTGGAACGTTAGCCTCTAAGTTAGAGGAGATTCAAGGAATCCATTCCTCCATTACATGTCATTGGCTGAAAGTGGGTCCAAGAACAAACCCATTATACAAAAAAAAATACGGTTTGCCCCAAAAGAGGCAACAAACCATCACTGAAGAAGTAGATAAGCTCTAGCACACTAGATTTATACAAGAGGTAAATTATCCTGACTAAATGGCTATTATTATTTTGTTCAGGAAATCTAATGGGAAGAGGTGAATTTATGTGGACTTTACTAACTCAAATAAAGCATGCATAAAAAGGTAGCTACCCATTGTCAAACATTAAACAATAGATAAACTCAATAACATTTTTTAGCAATATAGCTTATTGGATGTACCTCAAGGATACTGTTAGATTCCCACTATAAAAAACTATCAGATTAATTATGAAATTTTCTATCAATAATCTAGACCCGTCCATCGCTAAATAAGAGTTTGTCACTATGGACCTAGTCACTAAGCCCTAGTGATAGAAAATGGGTTTTTTGCTAATCCTAGTGATGAATTGTTCCATCACGAACAGTCCATCGCCAATCTATCACAAGGGTTAGAGACAAACTATTAGTGGGACATCCAATCACTAATTGTGTGATGGATTAGTGATAGATTTTTCTTTTGCAATGAAAAATAACTCATTAATTTTGCAGTAAATGAGGGTCTAAGAGTCAATCCTATTATTTTAATGAAATTTTGACAAAGTTTTGGCATAACCAGAACCTAACAGAGCTCAATATAAGGTTTATATACGACATTCCTGCAATGGAAAAAAAAAACGCTTAACAAATCTCCAACCATGACCCCAATAATAGATAAAAACTTGCACGAAAATGCACTTCTAACACAAATATTCATTGCAAATCATATCATTGTTAACCATTATTTTTCAAAATTCATATAAATTAATATGAATTATATAACAATAATCAAATGAACATCACATTCCATAATTAACAATAATATAACACAAAACAAAAAATTAATTTCTAATGTCTTAATTAATTACACAATTATTAATTAACTCATAGTTTTCTAATTAATTACAAAAAAATAATTAACTCTTAATTTTATAACTAATTATAAAATTAAATCGTTTTCCCAATTAATATATAAAATAAATGAATTTGCTAAAATAATTTCTCATTTTCTATTTAATTATAAAATAAATTACACATATAATTAATTATTAATTTCTAATTAATATACAAAAGAAAATAATATACTAAATATTAATTTATAATATCTAAATTAATTACAACATTAAAAATTAGTTTTAAATTTTTAACTAATATACAAATAAAATTTATATACTAAAAATTAATTTCATAATTAATAATAAATTTCTAATAATTCCTAAGTTTCAAATTAATTGAAAAAGTTATTTAGAAAATTAACAATTAATTTATTTATAATCAATTATAGAATAAATAATTACTTCTTAATTTTTTTAATTAATTAGTAATTAATTTTCCAATTAATTACAAATTAATGCATGATTCCTAATTTTTGAATTATTATTCAAACTAAATGAATATAATAAAATTAATTCCTAATTTTTTAGGTAATTATAACAATTAATCATAAAATTAATTTCATGATTAATTATAAAATGAAAAATTGATTCTTAAAAAATTAACTACAAAGTTTATGATTAATTGTTATAATGAAATTAATATATTATAAACTAAATTAGTATAATGAAAATATATTATAAAATATATATATATTATAATTAATATATTATAATATATTCTTAAAAAATTAACTACAAAGTTTATGATTAATTGTTATAATAAAATTTACTATAAACTAATTTCATTAATATATTAATTTTGAGTATACTAATTTCTTAACTAATATATAATCTAAATTAGTAAACTCAAAATTATTTCTCATTTTCCTAATTAAATATAAAATTAACTTCAAAGTTAATACTTAATTTCTAATTTTTAAATTATTATAAAAAATAAAAATAATATACTAAATATTTATTTCTAACATATTAATCAATTACATCATTAATAATTAATTTCTTATTTCCTAATTAATACACAAAAAAATTATATACTAAAAATCAGTTCGACAATTAATAATAAATCACTAATGATTCCACACTTTGTAATTAATTGCAAAAATTAATTAGAAAATTAATAACTAATTTACAATTTTCTAATTAATTACAAAATTGAAAATTAGTTCCTAAATTTCCTATTACTTATTAAATTAATAATTAATTCTTAATTTTCTAATTAATTATAAAATTAAGAAATTAATTCCTAATTTTCTAATGAATTACAAAATTAATACTTTATTACTAATTTTCTATTTATTATACAAACTAAATTAATTCCTAATTTCTTAAGCAATTATAAAAATTAATTACATAAATTAATTTCCCAAGTAATCACATAATTTTCACATCAATTATTACTTCAAAATTTCACATAGCTTTTCACAAAAATTAACTATTATAACTAAAAAAAAACCTTCACATAATTTCAAAATTTCATAAAATTTTCATGTAATTTATAATTTCAAAATTATACATAATTTCCTGCATTATTTACTATTCCAAATATTTAGATAAAATTACTATAAAATATTACCTATTATTAATAACTAACTTATAATATAAAAAAATAATTAAATTTCTTAAATAAATATTTCATATTTCATAAATTTTACATAATTTACAATTTCAAAATGAAACATAATTTCTTACATAATTTAATATTCCTAATTTTCACATAAATTTCCTATAAAAATTAACTAATATAACTAAATAAATAATAATACACAAAATAACTAAATTTTCTAAATAAATGTTTTCTATTTTAAAAATAACTACATAACATACAAAATTAGAAAAAGACCATACCTTGTATAAAGAGAAAAAATGGAGATTCGGGGAGAGAAAGAGAGAGAGTGAGAGAGAGAGAGTGCAATCAAGAAGATAAGCGATGGCGAGAACGACGATAATGATGACCAGCAGTAATGGCGAGAACGGTCGACGACAAGGAAAAAATGGAAAAGGAGAAAACTAGTGGTTGGAGTCAGAAAAAAGAAAAATGAAAGGGAAAAATTAGAGGGAAAAGGAAAGGGAAAGAGAAGAGGGGTTGACTATCGGTTTAAACCTAAGTATTACTAATGAAAATTTTTGTCGTTAACACTTAAGTGTCCATCACAAAATTGTGATGGCCCTCCGTCACTAACTAGCGATGAATGAATATTATCTCCAATTAGTGATAGAATATTTTATTGCTACACTTAGCGATGAAATATTCTATCACCAAGTCGCTATTAAAAACTAGTGTCAAATTGGTGCCAGTTATTAATGACCGAATTAGCAACAAATTCCAAATTTTTCGCTAATTCGATTTTGTTATCAGTATTCTCTAGGAAATTCAATGAGAATTAATGATGAAAAATTTTCATCACTAATTTTATCGATATTTTGCTTAATTTTGTAGTGTCCAATGCATCTAGACGATGTATAGAAGACATCATTCATAATAGATCAAGGTACATATTGTTCACCAAAATGTCATTCGACCTCATGAACGTAAGAGCAACCTATCAAAGACTAATGAACTTCATGTTTAAAGATCATAGTAGTAAAAATGTAGAAGTGTATGCAGATTATTTAATTATAAAAAGTAAAATTAATAAATTTTATACAAATGATTTGGAGGAGGTATTTATTATTCTCAACAAGTATGGTATAAAATTAAATCTGAATAAGTGTACATTTAGAGTTAAGGCATGAAAATTCCTCAATTTCATGATATTTGAGCAAGGGATCGAAGCAAATACCAAGAAAATCGAGATAATCTTAAAAATGAGAGCACCCTAAATAACTAACAAATTTCGAAAGCTTAATGGAAAAATCATAGCGTTAAGACACTTTTTTTCATGTTCTGTCAAAAATCTCTTTTCTTCTACAGAAGCCTTAAGAATTTCAAACACTTCAAATGGTCAGAAGTTGTCAAGATATGTTTAAAGACCTCAAAAGGTTATCAGCACTCCACCCTTATTAAGTAGGCTTGAAGCTGGTGAAACTCTCTACATCTACCTTACAATTAGGGGTCAAAACTATAGCATTTGTTCTTATTCAAAAAATAGATGAAGAAAAACACCAAATGCATTTCGCCATACGAGTACCACAATCAGCTAAGCTTTGAAACCCAAGGCTAGAGAAGATGGTCATGGCATTAGTAGTTTTAACAAGCAAGTTTAGATCGTATTTCTAGGCACATACCATTACAGTCCGAATAGATAAATCCCAATGTAAGACCCTGCAATGTCTAAAGACATCTAAACAATTGGTAGTCCCTCCAGCTCAATAAGTATGATATCAAGTATAAACACTTACCTACCTTAAAGGTGCAATACTTAGCAAATTTTGTTATGGAAATGATAGATGAAGACCAGACCTCAATTCTGCTACAATAAGTATGGATGTTACACGTAGATAGGGCTTCCAAAAATGGGCTAAGAATTGGGATAATTCTCTATGGCCTTGGTAATGTCAAAATCATTTATGCTATTAATTTAAAATTTGGGGCCATTAACAATGTTGCAGAGTGATGTGCTAACCATGAGACTCAACCTAGCTTTGAAAGTCCAAACAAATGAGTTGCACATATTTAATGACTCCATGTTAGTAGTCAATCAAATTATAGGAGATTAATAGATAAAGGATGACAACCTAGTAAGATACCTAAAGAAATTCCAACATCTACACAATAAGATCAGCTAACTAAGGGAATGTGGAAAATCAAATAAATCCCTCATAAAGAGAACAAAGAAGCAAATATGTTACCTAAAGCAGTAAAATAAAAAGGACTTGCATTTTAAAACCTCCAACTCAAATAAGAAACGCGCAAACTCATAATTGATGAATAGAAGATCATGAACACCTTAAACCCAGACAGCTAGATGAGATCGATCATCCACTACCTTGACAAAGGATAACTACCTTCAGAAGATGAAGCTATCAAGATAAAAAAGAAAGCAACAAGGTACACCTACTATGACAGATCATTATCCACAACCCATCCATGGACAAAATGTATCTCTTGAGACAAAGGCAATTATGTTTTCTAAAAAATACATGAGGGTAGTGGAACACATGAAGAGTCACATACCATCGCTACTAGCTCACCATAAAGAAAGACGTTGAATCTAATACATATTTATGAGAAATGTTAAAAATATAATATAATTCCTAGAGTCCTAACTATCTAACAGACGAATATAACTAGCCCTTAGCCATTAGTTGTATGGGGAATGGACATCCTAAGGCCATTTCCTTAAGCTATCAGACAGAACAAGTTCATTTATCGTCACAATATACTACTTCGCCAAATGGGTAAAAGTTATATAGTAGCCACCATTACTATCAAGAAAGTTGAAATTTTCTTTTGGAAGTAGTATGAAGGTTCAGCATCCCTCATACTCTCATCACGCATAATGGAAAATAGTTTTAACTGTGACAATTTTAAATAATTTTGCCACAATCTCTACATCAATCTATAATTCATATCAATAGTTCACCCCTATACGATAGACAAATAAAAGTGACTAACCTAACCATCCTCAATGATCTCAAAAAGAGAGTTGATGATGCAAAAGGAGACTAGATGAGCAACTCTCGCACGTTCTCTGGATGTACCAAGCAACGTCCATAAAGGCCCATAAAAAATCATCCTTCAATTTAGTCCTTGGCATGTAGGTAGTGATTTTTATAGAAATTAGCATGACTAGCCTAAAAATCCAACACTTTGTCTAAGAAATCAATAATGAAGGGGTCAGGCTCTATAGTGATTTAATAAAAAAAAATGAAGAGACCAACCAATAATCTAATAAATAGCATACAAAACCAAAGTGGCCCAATACCACAATAGAAGAGCTTAATGGAGATCATTTTAGTAAAAAGACTTAGTCCTTAGAAAAGCAAAAATTGGCAAAAGGATGTTGGAATAGATAACTAGAAGCTAACTACAAAGGCCCCTATTAAAAATAAAAATAAAAAAAATAAGACCTACTAGCTTGCAACTCTAAAAGAACAGCCATTCCCCAAATTTTGAAATGTAAATAAATCTTTGCAAGTTTTATCAATAAAGTACTATTTCATCAAAATATGTCCTTTGTAAAAGGGTTTAGGCCTCAAAAAAGCCATCAGCTTTATTTATTTAAAGGGTTTTATCCTTAAAAAGCCATCAATTTTATTTTTTTAAAGGATTCAACCTTAAAAAAAGCTATCAACTTTATTTATTTAAAGGTTCTTGTCCCAAAAAAGCAATTAAGTTTATTTATTTAAAGGGTTTGACCCTAAAAAACCCATTAATCCTATTTACTTTAGGGTTTTGGCTATCTCATAGGTCATAAACATGTTCATTTAAACCAATTGGTTCGGCTCCATCATACGTCATCTAATTTCTTTATTCCTTTTTTCGCTTTGCTATTAAATTACTTTAGTATTATTAAAATGATCTTTTTATTCAGCTACTTAATTATTATACTAAACTAATCAGTAAAAGTGTTGAAGCAAAAGTTTGGACAAAATAATGAAGAAAAAGAAACTTTTCATTAAGGAAAAAATTATTTACATCAACAATTATAAAATATTCCCAAGGCTACTCAAGAAGAAGCTAGAGGAATGCCATCCTTTAAAGAAATGATATCTTCAGGAATGACTACATTGGCAACAAAAGAATCACTCCCAACTTGATCAATACTATTGTCGAAGAACCACCTCTAACTTGATTAGGTATTGTAGCAAAATAATTGTCCCTAAATAATGCAGTATCGAAGTCGATCGTTCATTGGCCATTAGGTCACTTTGGGTGCTCAGCTTAACTATAAACAAGGTTCTTAAAGGAGGTGGAAAAGTAACAAAGCGAACCATATTGTGCTTATCAGAGATTTTAAAATCAACAAATGGGTAGGTAGTATCAAAGGTTAAACCCCCTCTCCCTCCAAACTCCTTTAATCTTTGGATGATTAGTTGCATCTATTAAAACTGACAAATTGTTAAAATTGATACTTTTTAGCTTCCTTATATCAAACTTTCTTTTTTCTTCTTTAAGGGCCTTCAAACTATCTCACCTTTATCTCCTAACTAATCCCCACTCACTAGCAAAGCCAAAGGCTCCTCAAACCCCTAATGCTCAATTCTTTGTAAACCTTTGAATGTAACGTTGGCAAGAATGCTAAACCTCTCCACACTTAGTTATCAAGTCCATTATAAATTTAGTCTCCACACCACTCAGGACAAAAAAAAAAAAAAAAGGCAGACAGTTTATTTAGAAAGTATTTATGGAAGGGGTACATATTAAAAGTGTGGCAAAACAAGCACTTATTCAGTCAATCCTTTATAGAGGAAGACAAGTTGAAGACTATCCTACCTTTGGACTTTAAAGTTAAAGACAGAAAAGCCTCAGACAAATGCATGGTTAGGTTATAAAGGTTTTAGATAAGTTTGTTATTTAAAAATACCTCTTTCACCTGATAGATCTTCATCAAGTTGCACAACATCTGGATGATATTCGATTGAAGCTAGGATAGGGGACAGAATAAAAATTAAGATAAATTTACAAGGATGGGATGAATGGGAAATTTAAGTGTGAGCAGTTTGATTTCATGGTTGTGCTTGAACAAGTGAAATCTTACTTGACTCTTAACCTTTGATCAATCATTGAAGGCCAAGAAGACAAGAGTTACACATTTATATAACCCCATTTAGTGGCACATATTAGGATCATTTGAAGATCCTTTAGAGGGCCTCATGATGAGTAAAAGCCCCTACAAGGACCTCAATGTTTCGCTCGAACTATTAAAATCTTATTTATGACTTCATCCTTGAATCAATCAATTGGGATCGAAAGGACGTCGGTCTTAACATTAAAAATGACCTTAAGATGTGACCCGCGTTTAGACCAATGAGGAATCCTTCTTAGGCCATGCATAATTTAAGGCCTTAAATCCAAAGTGATGCTCATCAAAGGACCATGCACGAGACAATGTATTAGTACTATCCCTAGAGAATATGAAGTTACCACCTAACTTTGGTTGGGACAAGAATCCGAGAAAGGCAAAATATGAACCTAATCTAACTCAATTAGAAGGTCCATCTAATCTTCATCCTATCAGAGATTAGGTTTGAAAATTAGTTACAGCTTAGGGAAGAGGTTAGGCACCCTCAAACCTTTTCGAATATTAGGATCCAGCCTTCAAGCATCTTTGGCTCACTTTTAATCTTTTAATCGAATTATTGATTAGTATGATTAATGGCCCTAAGAATGCTTCTAACACAATCAAGTCAATTAAATCATTTCATCAATCCTAAGGGGAGTAAGGGCATGCATCATGGTGTAGGGGTCATCATGCATACCCATACATCCATACAATATAGATACAACACAAAAGGGAAAAAGAATCATGTAACATGGCAAAAGGATTATCATGTATATCGATACACATCACACACCGTAATCGTCCATAATCACATGAGACAACAGTCAAGACCAAATTCATGGTCTAATAAGAACACATACACCTAAACTAAAAGATCAAGTTAGTGATCAAATGACAAAATGAAGGAAATTAAGTAAATCAATAAAGTACATAAATAAAGCCACAATACCATGTCTCTCATGCCAAGGTAACTAAACATGCATCTATGCTCTTAGCAACATATCCTAACATCACATGAAACATTTAACAATACCAAATAAACATAAAGATATGAGATATGAAGTGGAAGAAACATAAACATGAAAATGCAAGCATTTGGAGACTTTTTAAAGGCTTAAGGTATAAGACATCATAAAAGGGATCCTAGGATTGGTGAATACTCTCCATTGTAGTTCTCAAAGAGCATGGCATCCATATGCACCATTAACCCTAAAGGATTAGAATACAACACAAGAGCAGGGAAAGATTGAAGGCCAAAACATCATTTACATGCTTTAAACATGAACACAAACACAAAAAGAGATGTCAAGATCCTTAGAACCATAGGTTCCTCACATGGTAACTGCCTTAAAGTGATCAAAATATAACCAAAATCATCATTAAACTAAAGTGCAAGAATACAAATATTTGTATAAGATAAGACATGAAAGCCATTTTAAATCCCATCAAAACCTTATCTTTGAAGCAAGTAGGGGTCTTTGGCCACTAAACCTTCTATTATTCTGCCATCGGGGTAATAAAAACCATAAAAATTTATATTAAAAAGAAGAAATCTAAGAATACAAAAGAGAAGTTTTTGTAAAATTGATTACAGGAACATAGGACTGTACATCCCAATATCAAGGTTGTACAACCCAGTTCTTAGGCTATACAAACTACTTTCAAGTTATGTCGCCCCAAGTTCTTAAGTTTTTGAAAATATGAGGAAAAAGAAAGGGAAAGAAAAAGAGGGATAAAGGGGGGTTTTGTATGTCTTCCCTGACATTTTCTTTGCCCTCAGAGGCTTACTAGATGTCTAATATCCTCTAAAAATGCTTAAGGAATATACAATAATGAAGAGCAAATGACTTGTTCTACCTTGAAAGTGATAATAAAGAGTTAGGATTTTTGAATTTATGAACTAAGTATGGTGTATGGTTAAATTTTAGTAGAGTTTTGTAAGGATTGTCCAAGAAACCTCTTCCCTTCAAATGGGAGGGGGTATTTAAAGTGATGGATGAGTGCACAAAGCCAAAAAATGGTTCTGATTGTAAGTTGTCTACATCCAATCATAGAGAGGGAGATGGATATCTTGGAATTAGGGTTTGCATGTGGGCTATATAGCTAAGGATGGGTTTGTACACCCATCTGTCAGGGTTGTGCAACCCTAAGGTTTAAGGGTGATTAGTTTAAGAAGGTTATAAAGTTAGGGTTTAAGAAAGGGTTATACATCCTTGGATCTGGGTTATACAACCTAGTTACTGGGTTTACAGCCTATTTACTTAAGCTAGCAAATTAGGTTTTAGTTATGGGCTTTTAGTCTTAGGCTTGGCTTTGGGCTTTACCAAGGTTTCCTAAGACTTTCATCTCTTTTTTTAGCAATTTTCCCTATATTTTGGGAATGTAATCAGTGATTTTCATCATCGGGGTTCACATTCAAAGGCCCAAAATCTAATGCCTACAATTTGTCCCTTACCTTACAGGGCTTAAAAAGAACATATGATAAATTGCTATTTGAACAAGTTTCAACAAAGCAAAGAAATGAACGTACACATTAGTAAGGGTACCAAATGATATAGGTATTTAAAAGCTCCCCAAGCAGGCACTAAAGCTTGCTTTAATAGCTTTCTAACAAACACTAGGCATTTGTGATCATCCTCAACAACTGTCTAATAAGTATTGAAGTGGTTTGGCAGCGCTCTTAATAGGTACTAGGGTTTGGTATGCTTTAGCAACTTTCTAGCAGGTACTAAAGTGGTTATAGAAGCTCTCTTAATAGATATCATATATGTATGCTCTAGCAGCATTCTAACAGATGCTGAAGTTGTTCTGACAACTCTCTTAGTAGGTACCAAAGTTTTATTTGCTTCAATAGCTTTCTAGAAGGTACTGAAGTGGTTATGATAGCTCCCTTAATAGGTACTAGGTTTTATACTGAAGCTTGAATTACTGAAGTGGTTATGATAGCGCCCTTATGGGTTGCTCATTTTTACTTAGGTCGCCCTTTTTAGATTTTCAACTTAACAAACATATTCTATTTTCTCTTTCTCTTTTTTCTTTTCTTCATATATGGTTATAAAAGAGGTTAGGCCTATTCGCTATCCCAACCATAGACGTGAGGCTTTACTACCTACAACATCATTTAAACCATCGCCTGTCGAGACCAACTGCTACTAAGGCCAAATGGGTGTCCTATATCACTATCATCGATATCCATTAAAGCTGCCTATGATGAAATCTATCGCATGTTACCTTAAGAACTTATGGAGATTGCATCATTCTCCCTGCATTGACTTTAAGCACATTTTATGACCCAGCTTATGTATGTCACCAGTTCAGTGCTCCTCAATTTGAGGTATAATTTCTCCCTTCCTTTATACAGGATCCCTTGTCTAGCGCTTCCTAGATAGGATTGAGGCTATATGGACTAGTCACCACATCTATGGCTTCTACACCAGTCGAGACCCTCAACCTGACGATGATATGGACTACATGGCATAGTTGCACAACTGTTAGAGCTATAAGCATCACATTAACAAACAGTAGACAATGATCTTTTAAAGAAAAGACTATTTTATATTTACATCTAATTCAAAGACATGTATGACTAATTTACTTTAATTATGTAAATGTACTTCCATTTGATATCATGCTTAACATGAGTCATTTACATTTTGCACATTACACATTAATTAAGTTCATGGCATTTGCTTTTAATATTGGCATATTATATCATCCAATTGCCATACTCAATATCTTTATCTTGCTAATGCTTTACTTATTCATTCTTGTCTTCTTTGTTATCCCTCGACTGTCCCATCAATGGTCTCTTAGTGGTTAGTTGCACTCTCTCGACTTTTACTTGTATTTATTTTTACGCTCTAACTTTTCCCTAAGTTGCCCTTTCAAATTTTCGACTTAGTGAGCTTATATAAATTTTTTTCTTTTCTCTGTTTTTTCTTTTTATATATATACATGCCCTAACTTTTACCTAAACTGCCCTTTCAAGTTTTTAACTTAGCATGTTATTTTACTTTTCTCACACCTCTCACGAAAATACTTATCCAACCTATTGAGGTTGACTGGCCATGTTAGTACTCGAAAACCCCATATTCAACTAGTACTCGTAAAGACTTTACCTCTAACTCAATTAGTAATACTACCTCCATCCCATATATCAAGGAGTATAGCGTCATCCTAGTTGATGTTCTAGCCATAGTTCGATAACCCCATAAGGCAAATGGTAACTTTTCAAACTCGGCCTTATACGTTTCAAACATCTTAGCAAGGATATTTTTAACATTCTTATTTGCCACTTTCATGGCTCTGTTAGCTTGTGGCATGTAAGGTGTCGACTTATAGTGAGCTACTCTGTACTTTTCCAACATGATATTGACCTCCACCTAGAAATGGACACCATTATCTATGATGACATGGTGTGGCAGGCCATAGTGACAAAATGAGGCTTTTCTTAATGAATTGTGTTATTTGCTTTACCTCTAACTTATCGAAGGTTTCAGCATCTACCCACTTTGAAAAGTAGTCCACTGCCAACACAATATGTTTATGCCCCTTTGCAGAAGTCGGTCTGATTTCTCTGATCACGTAAATGCCCCCATGCTGCAAATTGCCAAGGTAAGGTCAAATTTTATAGCTTGATCGATGGCAAGTGACTAAGGTTACCATGAGGCAAACATTCATTAGAGCTTTCAACCTTTTGAATATAATCATGTTCCATAGTAGTCCAGTAATACCCTAGTCTCAGAATTTTCTTCATCAACACTTTTCCATTCATATGGGATTACAAACTCCTACATGCACCTCCTTCATAACCCTGCTAGCCTCATCATTTTCCACACCCTATAAATGAATTAGTCAACCATTCTCTTGTACATTACCCCACCATAGAATATAAATCATGAAGACAACCATCAAATCATATCTTTATCTTTCTTCTCAATCTATTTGAGGTATTCACTGCTCTCTAAATACCTTTGTATATCAAAATACCAAAGGCAGTTCTCCACAGATATTTGCATCACCCTTTTATCTAATGCCTTGGATTGAAGTGTGATTAGCGATTTCATGGGCATTATCTCTAACCTATCCTAAATAAAGAACAAAGTGGTTAGGGTATTGACCATTGCATTTTTTTCTCTCAAAAGATGATGGAATGTGACCCTCTAAAACTTTATACCAATCCTTTTGCTTACTCTAAATATGGTCCCAAACTTTCTTCTTTCAATTCCCATTCATTCGTTCCCTACAAAATGACCAGCAATGAATACCCAAACACCTCTACCATTCTAACCCTTACCTATTTCAAGAGTTTTAATCCGAGTGCATAGGTTTCATACTCGGTCATGTTATTGATCACTGTATAGTTTAGCTTCTTAGCAATAGGAAAGAATTCTCCTTCTAGTGAAATCAAAATTATCCCTACACCAGCTCCTTTCTTATTTACAGATCCACCGAAGTATACTCTCAATCTTTAGGGCTCAATCGCCCCTAACCCTTCATCTAGGAACTAGCGAAGTTCATGTTCTCATTCTCCAAGAGGCTACTATGTTATATACTCTGAGACCACAAATCCTTTGATCACTTTTTTAGCTACATACATAATGTTGAATTCAATTAATAGAATTAACCATTTTGTCAACTTTCCTGCCAATGAAGGGGCCTCATGCAAGTACTTCACTAATTCAAGCTTTAAAACCACTTCCACAGAATATGATTGAAAATAGCGTCTTAACTTCTTCATTAACTACACCAAAGCCAAACAAGTTTTCTCCATTAAATTATACTTCAATTCGTAAGATAATAATTTATTGCTGAGGTAATACATTGTATGTTCATTTTCTGTTTTATCTTCTTCAATTAACATTGTGCTAATAGAGTTGTCCTCTACTATTAAATACAAGGTCAGTGGTTTTTCGGGTCTTAGTGGTTTTAATACTTATGGGGTTAGTCAAGTACTCTTTTATTCTTTCAAAAGCTTTTTGGCATTGTTCATTCCACTTCATCAGCTTATCCTTCCCTAGTAGCTTAAAGATTAACTTATAAATAGGAGTTAACCTTACTATGAATTGGCTAATTATACTATAAGAACCTCAAGAAACCTCAAATCTCCTTCTCTGTCTTGGGTGTAGGCATTTCTTGAATAGACTTTACCTTATTTAGATCCATTTTGATGCCCCTTTCATTCACCATATGTCCTAATAACTTATTGGAGATGCCTCCAAACACATACTTCTTCATATTCAACCTCAAGTTACACTTATCGACTCTCTTCAAAAACTTTTTCAAAGCTACAAAGTGCCTTTCCCTTGTTTTTGACTTCTCCATAATGTCATCTATGCACATCTCCACCTCTTTATGGATTAAGTCAAGCAACAGGGTAGTTGTCATTTGTTGGTATGTTACTCTAATGTTTTTTAACCCAAACAGCATCACTTTATAGCAATATGTCTCTCATTCTATGATAAAAGCCATTTTTACCTTATCTATGATAGCCAAAACAATTTGGTTGTACCTAGAGAACCCATCCACAAAGGAATACATAACATAAGTCACAACATTATCAACTAGCACATTTATGTGTGGTAAAGGAAAGTCATCTTTTTTGCATGCTTTATTTAGGTACATGCAATCAACATGCATTCTTACTCTTCCATCCTTCTTAAGTATCAATACTATGTTGGTTAACCATTTGAGGTAATCTACTATCTCCAAGAATTTGGCATCTAATTGTTTTTCTCCTTCTTCCTTGATCAACTAAGCCCACTCAAGTCTCATCCTCTAAAACTTTTCTTTACTGGTTTCATGTGCAGGTAAGTCAAAATTCTTTGTTCTGTAATTTGCTTGTCAACCCCTAGCATATCTTCATGCATCCAAGAAAAAACCTTCTGATATTTCCTGAGCAGTTACTCAAACTTTTTTTGCTCCTCTAGTGTGACATCACTAATAATGAGCAAGATTTTTATATTTTCCTGTATACCAAAATTAAATGAAGTGGTATGCATAGAATTAATGTCAAATATGCTCATGAAATTATGCATGTTATACACACTACCATCAAAAAACACATCACATAAGTAAGCAAACTCATCATTCATTGCCTTATACTTAGAAAGGATACATCATCAGCCCAAAAGAGGATGGAAACAAATGCATCAGCAGTAACAAGCAAGTTTGTTTCATCTGGCCAGTTGATAATAATTTCATTTGCCTAAGCCTATTCTTTTTCTTCACCCTTTACCTCATTAATCAAAACCCCAATATCAACATTCTGCATAGAATTTGCCACTTTTCTATCCTTTGTACTAGCAACAGTCCTGATAACTCCCTTAAAATTCCATTTCATCTGATAATCCCCTAGTTTAATTTTTAAAAATCTGCCCAAAGTGCCATACCATCTGCCATTATAGGCTCAGTCTTAACCACCTCTCCCTGCATCTCCTTGCCACTTACCTCGTCAATTGAGTTCACAATCATGCTTTCGATATCCTCTAATTTAATCCCTATGTAAATAGCCTCAGTGAATTTGTATAGCCCAGTATACTCCCATTCTGAATCCATGAAGTGTGCATTTTATTTTATCAAGTCAGACCCATTTTTTCCATGATTTTCCCCGATGGCCCAAAAATCTTAATCTAGCATATATTGCTCCTTTTATTTATCAGTGATCCTTTTTTTGTCATTTTATGGCCATGTAGAGTGAGGACCGTACAAAATCATAGACTAACTTAATTCTTGATCATCCTTTATCCCTGCAATTTGTTTGTCTTTCTTCTTTTTCTTTTTCTTTTTCTTTTTCTTTTTCTTTTTGTCCTCCTCTTTTGAAGAGTCTTAATAATTCTTACATCCCAACTCACCAACATCCATCTAGAAAAAGGCGTCCTCGAGTTCATCCATATCATTACCTAATGACTTCTCATTTTAAATGGTCTATTGCTTGACTTCTCTGGTGACTTCTCCTTCTTTCAAAAAGAATTTTGATAGTCATTCGTATAAGTCCTTCACCTCTAATTCTAACCCTTTACCATAATACCCCCAATCCTTTCCTTGTAGTCTGAGTGGGAATCCCTAAAAAATTTGATATGTCGATAGAATTCTTCCCTAACCCCTATCCTAGCAGAATGTTTATATTCTTCATAATTCCTATCACTTTAAGATCAACCCATTTGTCATTGACTACAGCGACCTGAACCCCTCGAAGATGCGAAATAGCCACACTTAAAGCTGACACACTTTCAACAACCTCTGCACAGAAGGTTACAGATGTCCAAGATGATTGAGATGTCTCAAACTTATAGTGAGAAAGTGATTGAGATGTCCAAGACTATAAATTCCATCATTGTCTCTATTATGCTCTTTTTACAGGGTCTTGAACACACCTAAAGTTGGCTTCCTACTATCATCATAGGCTTGAATGACACTATCAAAAGCCTCCAAATATTTCTTAGGTAATTCAAACTTATGCAGAAACTTCAAAGGATAAATTTTAATCTTGAACACATCATATACCATCACACATGGTGTACGTCTACCATTTACCTCAACTCAAATGAATAAGGTCAGATTGTGATCCTTTTCATCTGATGGCAAATCCTCATCTGAGAAAATGATCTTACCTTTATGAGTCGCAAATGCGACGACATCCTTCAGAATGTCTTTACTAGAGATCATCAAACTAGACAATGCCTCAATCATGGCCCTCTTATTTTCCTAAAAGGTAATGAGAAACTCCCACACACTGATTTAGGCTGGCGTGATATTCAACTATTTCATAATAGGATTATCATCCTCATTCTCCTTCACAATGTGCTCATCCATTTCTTCTCAACCCTTAGTTCCGTAGGAGCTTCCCTGTCAAGGTAGTATTTTCCACTGTAGGCCAAATAGCTAACTTGTTTCATCTCTTTCTCTTTATCACCTCCTATAACTGAAACATTTTCTTCCTTTACACCTCTTTTGTCTCGCCATTTAAGCTTTCCCAAGGATTAATGGTACAAACAACCACAGTCTCCTTCAAGACCTCTTCAATAGTAGCAATAACAACTTCATCGAGAATTCCAGAATCTATCATGAATATCCTTTAATTTGGGGAAGGAACATTATGATAGTTTAAGAGAGGATTCATACAGATGTTGGGCCTCTCAGAATTTGGCAAAATAATTATCTTATTATTGATGAGATTTTGAATCTCATGAGTCAATCTATAATAGTCATCAGTGTTGTGACCTACTCCTTGATGAAAAGCGCAATTGGCATTAGCATCATAACCCCTAAGCAATGGATTAGGAGGTGGTCTTGGTACTAGAGGCTTTAGCACTCCCTTCTTTTATAACTTCTCAAATGCCTTAGACAGAAGCATCCCCAAATTAATAAACTATCTTGCCATTCTTATAGCATTGACATCGATCGTTTTATTCCCTTCAACTTGAGGTTGAGATGATACATTTTTTCTCTCGTACTGTCTTCTTAACTTATATTTTAACTCTTCAACTTACAAACCTGCTTCTCTAAGGTCTTTAAAGTTTCTGACCAATATTTTCCTGATTCTGGTACCAATACTAGACAGAGCCCCCTTAATAATCATATGTACTTGCTATCTCTCTATGGGTCTTGTGGTCACCTTTAAAGCCATCTTCTTCCATCTCCTAATGTAGTTATTGAAGCCTTCACCAATTTTCTGCTTTAAAGACTCTAGGTCTTGCAATGTGACCTTTAGATTTGAATTACAAGCATAGTGTCTCTCACAAGCTTTCACCAATTCCTTCCAGTCTTCTCTGACAATTTTTGACTCGTTGAAGTACCATGTTTTTATAGACCCTTTTAATAATAATTCAAAAGGCTAAAACATAGTGTTTGTCTAGACCACAAATGCCTTAATGATTAACATATACGAATGGATATGGTTCTTTTCATTCTACATTCTTATGAACTTCGAAAGCTCAACCATATGAAAGTTGGTCAAGAGTTTCTTGGGCTTGCGAGCTAGCAATTTCTCAATTTTTGTTCCTTTTTTGAAACTTTTAGCACCCAAAGCACTTTGTATTTTCTCCAACTATTCAGCAAAGTCATCAAATTGAAGGCTCTCCTTTTCACTTTCCATGGGTTTATCTGAAACAACAATAATACTTTCCACTTTTATAGTAAGCTTGCTTTCATGATACTCATTCATCCTAAATAGATCATCATCAATCACCATAAGTTGGGGCACTTCCATTGGTATTTTTCCTTTATCAGTTCTATTAGCAGAGGTCTCCCCCTTTCTTAAAATCTCATTGATGCACTTATTCACCTCGTTGGCAATCTTTTCTTTCATTTTGCAATTAAAGTCGACCATCATTTTTTCTAACATCTAAGGTGGTATGGTCGGTTCCATGATTGGGTCAACTTTTTGGCTCAAACTCAGTGTCTTACTCTTCCTAGCAAATTGATTACCCCTTCTCTTCCAGGAGGGTTTGGATGGACCTATGATGGCTATAAGATAAGGGTTATTAGTATGATGCATGAACAAGTAATTGATGCATGTATGCATGTTATGCACAAATTATTTTGCACAAGATCCTTCCAACCTTATTCCTTCCATACATGAGGTCTAGTGGCTCTTTCCTATGTAGGATCTCATTCTCATACAATCATGTGGTAAAGAATGCAAGAGGCCATCTCAGACTGAGAAGGGTTAAAGCTTCAAAAGAACATATACACAATGGAATTAAAAGGAAGAACCATTTGCATTATTTGAAGAAATGTGTACACGAAAGGAAAGATATCCCCTTAAGGAGAGAGGGATGTACATAGCAAGTATTTACATGGCAGGGAAAGGGATACATAAATATTTACATGTGGGGGATAGTTACATCCAAAAGGGTAGGGTAGCATTTGCGCCTACATTAGGGATACCTAACCATGTTCAGTAAGGATTTTCACTCTTCTTTGAAGAAAAATGCAAACAAGAGGGGTGTCTTATTCCAAGGTACTATTGGCCCCTACATGCACCTAATGGTTAAGAAGGTTATTATAGTTGATGGCTTCTAGGGGGCGATTATCATGATTCCCATTTGATATACTCGAAGGTAGTAGGCTCACGAGTGATGAACCCTCATTATAATCCCTTAAGTCCGAATGGAGCTTAAATGTCAAGTTTGGAGAACCATCAGTTTGTCTAAGGGCAATCTAGTGCTTGTGGTGAAGTGTAAAGGCTACATAAATGTAATGGATTTACTTAACAACAAGTTTAAAATATTAAAAATGAACTAAATATTGACCATGAATTTAATTTTAGGTCCCTAATATAGTCAAAATTATGAGTGCCATGATGTTTGGCTTGAACTAGTGGAATCTTATTTGTGACTCCATCCTTTTATTGATTAATAAGGGATCGAAAGGATATAGGTTTTTATATTAGTAATGACCCCAAGATTTGACGCGTGTTTGGACCAATAAGGGATTCTTCTTAAGGCCCCAAATCCAATGTGATGGTCATCGGGGGACCAAGCATGGGACATTACATTGGTACTATCCATAGGGATATGCAGTCACCACCTGACTTTGGTTAGGACAAGAATTCATAGAAGGTAAAATCTAAACCTAACTTAAGTCAATTAGAAGGCTCATCTCGTCTTCACCCCATTAGAGGTTGGGTTCGAAAATTGGGTATGGCTTAGGGAAGAAGTTAAGCACCCTCAAGCCAACCAGGTATTGGGATCCAGCCTTTAGGCATCTTTGGTTCACTTTTAATATTTTAAATAATTTATTGATTAGTTTGATTAATGACACTAAGCATGCTTCTAGCGCATTCAAGTCAATCAAATCGTTCCATCAATCCAAAGGGAAGTGGGGGCATGCATCATGGTATAGGGGTCATTATGGATATTTGAACATCATAGATACAACACAAAAGGGATGTGGGATCATGTGACATGGCATAACGATGATCATGCATATCCATACATACCATATATCACAATCATCTACAATCACATGGGATTGATGGTCAAGACCAAATTCATGGTCTAGACCAAATTCATGGTCTAATCCAAGTAAGAACACCTACACCCAAAAAAAAAGATCGAGTTAGTGATCAAATGACAAAATGAAGGAAACTAATTAAATGAATAAAACACATGAATAAAGCCATATTACCATGTCTCCCATGCCAAGGTACCTAAACATGCATCTAAGTCCTTAACAATATATCCTAACATCATGTGAAATATTTAATAATACCAAATAAACATATAGATGTGAGTTATGAGTGTGAAAAAACATAAACATGAAAATGCAAGCATTTGGAGAATTTCCAATGGCTTATGGCAAGAGACATCACAAAAATGATCTTAGGTTGATGAATTCTCTCTTTATGTAGCTCCTAAAGAGCATGGCATCCATATGCACCACTAACCATAAAAGGTTAGCACATAACACAAGAGTAGGGAAAGATTAAAGGCCAAAACATCATTCACATGCTTTAAACATGAACACAAACACAAAAAGAGCTTTCATGATCCATAGAACCATAGGTTCCTCATTTGGTTATTGCCTTAATGTGATTAAAATAGAACCAAAATCTTCATTAAACTAAAGTGCAAGAATATAAATATTTGTATAAGATAAGACAAGAAAACCATGTCAGATCCCATCAAAATCCCATCTTTAAAGTGAATAGGGGACCTTGGCCATTGGGCCTCCTCCTATTCTGCCATTAAGGTCACCAAAGACCATAAAAAGTTATATTGAAAAGAATAAATGTGAGAAGAGAAAAGAGAAGTTTATGTAAAACTGGTTACAGGAAAACAGGGCTGTAAAGCCCAGTTCTTGTGCTATACAAACTACCTTCAAGTCTGTACAACCCCAAGTTCCTAGGTTTTTAAAAATAGGAGGAAAAAGAAAAGGAACGAAGAAGAGGGATGAGGTGGGGTTTTGTATGCCTTCCCTGATATTTTCTTTGCGCTCAAAGGCTCAATAGATGTTTAATATCTTTAAAAAAATGCTTAGGGAATGCATAATAACAAAGAGAAAAGGCTTTGTTCTACTTTGAGAGTGATAGGAGAGAATTGGTTTCTAAATTTTTTAATATGGTGTACAGTGAAATTTTGGCAAAGTTTTGTTAGGGTTGTCCAAGTCTCCTTTACTCTTCAAATGGGAGGGGTATATATCGGTGATGGATGAGTGCACAGAGCCATAAATGGTTATAATTATAATTTATCTGCATCCAATCATAGAGAAAGAGATGGATCTCCTAGAATTAAGGTTTGCATGCAGGCTATACAACTAAGGATGGGTTGTACTGTGTTAGGGTTTAATGAGGGACCAGTTTCAAAAGGTTAAGGGGGTCAGGGTTTAAGGGAAGGTTGTACAACCTTAGATGTGGGCTATACAACCCTACTTAATGGACTGTACAACCCACTTTAATGGATTGTATAGTCCATTTACTTAGGGTGGCAAATTAGACTTTGGTTGTGGACGTGGTTTTAGACTTTCGGTCTTAGGCTTGGCTTTAGGCTTCTCTAAGGTTTTCTAAGACTTTTATCTTTTCTTTTAGCAATTCCCCCTGTATTTAGGGGATGTATCCGGTGATTTTTGTCATCATGTTTCACATCCAAAGGCCTAGAATCTGATGCTTATTCTCCTTTTAGAAACTAAGTGGCTAATGAAGGGCTAAGATGGAATAGTACTTTGGTACTACCCCAAATACTTGACTGAAGTCACCACTCAATTTGGTCGGGATAAAATTTCAGGCAAAGATAGTTCTAAGTCTAATTGGTCAACTAGAAGGCCCAACCCATTTTTACCCCATCAAAGAACGGGTTTGAGAGTTGAGTACGACTTAAAGATCTCGCCTTCAGGTAATCAATAGTTCAATTTTATACCTTGCCTTTATTAATCAATTTTTCATTTATCCATCTAGGCACATCCATCTAAGCCAAACCATCAACCATAACTATTTAAATATGCAATGCATGGTGTAAGAAAGCAATAAATAATATATATGAAGCGGAGATGGGAAATAATATTCAAATAGTGGGATTATCATGCAATTAACTTAAATAGATATAAAACATGCATTAATTATCTTTCCTAACCTAAGCATAAACTAGTCCTCAAAACATAGGTCAAATGGAAAGAAAACAACTCTAAGTCTATTTAAAATGAAAAACTAAAAGGGAACCATGCTACCTCAACCATGTCCATTAGGATCCTAATCCATTTACCTTATGGTCCTTACTATCATTTGCCTTATTAGGGATTAACTAAAGGTCCTAATCTATTATACATATTCATTATTAAACACATAAAATAAAGAGTGAAGCACAATATATGATAATAACATGCAATAACATTAACAAAGAAGATGTAACACCATGAATATGCAAATGGAGACCAAAGAACACTAAAACAAAATATGAAGGCCATAATGTAGGGTCATGGGATCCTAAGATCCTCTTCCAGTCTATCCTAAGGATGGATTATGTAAAGGCAAGACATGAAGACTATTAGCCATGGATAACGGTAGAATGCTAAGAGGAGTAGAGAATCAACCAAAATGCTAAAGAAACCAAAAACCAATCTAAGGAGGAGCATGTAAACTAGTTAAAATAGGGGTCCTTAGGTAGCTATCCCTCTCCCATTTGCATATATGGTCCTATGTGCCATAAGAAAAATAAGGAGGAAGTGTTAGCAATAGAAAAATTGTTAACTTATCCTCCACCATTATAGTGGTAATAAGAACTATAAATCCCACAATTAAATAAAATAAATTCTTGCTAAAAAAGTGATAAGTCATGGTTTCCTTAGTTCTATTAAACCTCTTCCTATCATCTTCCTATACACACAAACTCATAAATGGCGCAAAAGCTTAGTAAACCTATAATAAAGCATGCACTCATGGTGTTAAATCTAATCCATATGCTAAATAGGAATCAAAATATAAGGAATAAGGATTATTAGCTATTGCAACCTACCCATTTCGTAAGTTATTAGCTTTACAAAACTAAAATAAAGCCAAAAAAACCATAAAAATCAAGTAAGAAATAAATTGCTATGAATAGTATTGTGAGCAATACTAAAGGGTTGTATAGATCACAATTTGACTATATAGCCCACTAGCTTTGTTCTAACCAGAAATTGAAAAAAAAAAAAAAAGGAGAAAGCAAAAAAGAAGAAAGGGGGCTAGGGGATAAGTCTTTGACTGCCTTGAATGTTATGTTTTGCCCTTATAAGCACTTTAGTTTTGATATCTTACTCTAAATGCTAAGTTACACAGTGTTATAAATAGGGACAAGTTTAGGTTACCTTGAATCCTTTTGGGTGAGTATTTGGGTGTTTAAGATTTCCATTTAAAGAGAGTTTTCTTAGGGTTGAAAGACAATTTTAGTAGAGTTTTGTTAGGAAAATTAGGCCTCCCCTCTCCCTTCAATAAGAGGGATATTTATAGAGGAGAATGGGTGCTACTGAGCCTAATGGCTTGAAATGCATCCTATCTCACCTCCTCTCACACTCTTTACAAATAGGATTAAAGAAAATTCTAGAGACTAGGATTTGAAAGTGATTTGTACAGCCCTGGGTTGTTTGTCCAAACCGTTGGTTGGTTGTATAGCCCTCTTATGCTTGACAAGTCATTATTCTAGAATCGTCTTACTTTTGGACTTTATGTGATTGTCTTTATAGTCCTTTAAAAGTTTGTTCAACCCTCTTTAAATGGCTACGTAGCAAACTAATTTGATTGTACAAAAAGCCCTTCTACTTCCTCAAAAGCTCTACAAGTTTGGTTGAATGAAAGGTGGGTTTGATTTAAGGTTTCTCCTAAACTTTGCCACTTTCTTAGGCATTAATTCTCCTATTCTTTGGAAAAGAATTGAAGTAGGTTATCATCATTGAGCTTGCATCCCAATGATCCAAAAGTACTTATACTAAGGCATGCTTTTAACTATTCCTTGTACACTATTATGGTCCCTTTTTTTAAAGGCTCTATAACCCTCTAACCTAAGGATCATGGTGCTACTTCATAATCCTCAAGAATCTCGTACAAATCCTTGAGGTGCCCTAAATCATCCTCAGTCACTAAAGTTTTAATATTCCTCAATTTGGCAACAACCTGTGTTATTGTCCCTTCCATCTTTCAAAAATACCTCTCAAAAATAAAATTGTAAAAGAAGATAAAACACTGGTAATTAGACTTTTGGCCAAGATTGATGCGTAAATAGTAGAAAAAAGGGAGAAAGCAATCAAGTAGAAAGAGAAGTAAAAGAAAGGAGAATAGTGCAAACGAATGCAAAAAGAGCCAAGAGGTGAAAGTGAATCACACCAACCCCTTTTTATAGTTGAGTGACAATACAAATAATCATGCAAGCAATAATTGCAAGCAACCAAAGGGTTTGCCCTAAGTTTCCAAAATCGAGATAGTTATAATTGGGAATTAATTATTTTCAAATAGAATAAAACCAATGAACTCACTAGTTTGGCGCGACAAAAATTCTAGGTATCCAAATAATCCATTTAATAATGTGATTGAAACTCTCTTAAAATAATCCATTCAGGGAGATGAACAAATATCCACTAGTAAAGTGAACATCCTACTGACATTAATGTCTAAGTATAGCTGTTCAAGAGAGGCTATTGATAAACTTGAGATAATTGAACACCCTTTGAATGGGTAGATGTTTTATGAACGGATAATTTTTTAAGGAAACAAAAGAATGGAAACGGAATGATTACTCGATGAACCTCGTTAATGGTAGTCAAGATAACAACCATTGTGGGGTTCATGCTAGATAACATTCATAATGATCGTGGGCACATTTAATTCTCATATCTTCATAATAAGACAATTATGAAGTAATTAAATCCTTAAATTTCGATTACAATTATAATTCGACCCAATAACTACTATTCACAAGTATAAAAGAATACCTCAAGAATATAGGTACAATCTAAGCAATTATTTTACTTTTTAATTTTCTCATTTTAAGCTCTCTTTGATTCTTAAATCAAATCACTAACTTAAGTATTAGAGCCGTTGTTGACATCTCAACTCTCATTAGCTCACTCTTGTCCTTTTGCAAAGTTGCTATTTTCGAATTTGACATTAAAGGCAGCCAGTATTTTCTTTTTTTTCTTTTTCTTAACTAAATACTGTCTTATTACATTCTTAATCTTTATCTGGTTTTTCCTTCTAGAGAGATATATAAATTGTAATTTAGTATATTTTACAAGTTTATTAAGAATATTTAATTGTGCATATTAATATTTAAAACTATACTTTATGAAATAAGAATTAATTTATTAGTATCTTTATAATTTTCAATTAAAATAATTTTAAAAATATATTTTCTATTATTTTATTTATTTATTTAAAAAATAAAAAATAAAATTAATCTTTTATTTTTTAATTAAAATTGAATTTAATTGCAATTCAATTAAAATAAATATTTTAATTAAGTTAAATATTCAATTTAACACAATTTAAATCTTTATTGATAAATATATGAGTGAATTAAATGGATTTGAACATCCATATAAATAAAAATATAAATATAAATCCGTATAAATATACCCATTTTGACTTTCTCAGACCCATTAACCCACCTCCTTTCCAGCCTTTGCATCAAATACTTTGCAATTCAGTTTTCAATCAACAAAATTCGAGCACTTTAGCTTTTACTCTTGAGCAATGTGATGCAATTATAGTCCTAGAAAGTGTGATGCTTTTTCATAACAAGAGTTAGTTAATTTTAGATTCTACTAATGTAAGACTAGTCGTTGTATTTTGTTTGTTTAATTTACACTTTATTTTCTATAGAAATTCAAATTATATTATTGATCATTTATGCACAATAAAAATGGTGATTCAAAAAGCTGTGATATTATAATAAAAAATTCCACTAAAAAATATATTGAGACATCAAAACAATTTCAAAAACATGCAAAAGATATTTTAAATAGCATTTTAAGATATTTACCTTATCTTCTAAAATCATATCATAATTTTTTTTATCACTAATATGATATGTTGTAAATGACAAATGACTATTTTTGTAACGGAATAACATTATACTTTATAGAAAAACAAAATATATGGATTCAAATATCCAAATAATTTTTTACTGCAATATTTTAAAAAAATAGAAAATGAAAACACAATTATTTGTCTCAATAGGTAAATACTTAACAGGCACTTGAAAATGACGTGAAAAGAGGTGGACCAAGCTTCAATTAAAAACCCAAAGCCCACAGGCCGACAATGCTACCTTCTCAACTTTGTCAGAGGCTTGATATTTTAATTCATAAGACTGACCAACTGCGTAAAGGAAACCAATATGGGATTTTCCTTTACAACTTGGCTTGGAATTTGGGTAAACTTGAAGAAAAATTACGTAGGGCGGACCACTAAGAAGATCCTAAGCAAAGAAATGACCAAGTCCTTGTGGAAAAATGCATTCAACTCAACTCTAAACTTGTGAATAAGACTTGGTAAATTAAGCCTTATCCCAAGTCCACGGGCTCCATTGAAGAGTTAAGAACTAAAGAATTTGAACTTGGAATTGCTGTGTATGCGGAATTGTAGTCAGCGCGGAATGATGTGCGATAAAATTAGCAAGTGCATTGAAAGTGATTCCAGGCTCCGTTAAAAATATTTATTTTAATACATTTGACATAGTCAAAAAAATTAATCAATAAAAAATTAAATATTTTTTAAGAAAACAATCCTTTTTTCCAAAAGAAAAAATTATTTTCTGATTTTTTAATTAACTCATCTAAATGAAAAATAGGGAGTGCTAAATACTTTCTCCATATTATTTTATCTTTACGTTATCATATTATAATGATATGTGACATAATTTAAATAGTACGATTATTATATTCTTTAATTATAAGGAAAATTTTATTAAATATTTATATTTAATTTTGTCAATTATATTTTAAATCATAACTCATATCGCTATAACATAAAGAATATAAATAGAATATGATATAAAAAAAGGTATCTAGCACTTTTAATAAAAAAATAACTCATAAAAATTCATATTTATTAATATATTTATTATCATCTGTTATTTTTTACCACAACATCCATTGGCAATCCCTGGCAAAAAGGGCGATCGATGAGGCTATATACTTTTTTACTTTTAATATATTTTTCTCATATTGAAAATAAATAGTATAAATATAATATATTTGTAATCTAAATTTTATTATAGTATTATACATTAAAAAATTAATATTTTTAATATATTTCAAACATCATAAAAAAATATCATAAAATATTTTTAAAAAGAAATTTGACAAATATTTTATTTTTTTGTGAAACAAATAAAATAAAAAACTAACTTTTTTTTAATTGAGTTAATTATGTTGTTATACTGCAATTGAATTTTAATATATTATATTTATGAGATAAATCCATATTTATTTTAAGGAGAATCAAGAATTGAATTTGATATGGATGTACATATTAAGTTCAATGGTTAATAAATCATACTCTTTTCGTCTCAAAATGTTTAGTAAAATTTTTATTTTAAGCATCTCAAAATAATTTACAATTTCCTTTTTCAATTGATAGTTAATCAAACAATTATCTAATATACTCTTATTAATTGATATCTATTTTCATATTATCAATAAATTACTATCTATGTTTTTTACTTTGAATATGTATTTTTTATGTAAAGAAAAAAAATTATACTCTTCAATAATTTTTTTAAATTCAATAAGTTCCAATAAATCATTATAAATTAATTTTTAAGTATTATAACCAACTTTTGTAGTTCCAATAATAAATGTTGATAAAATAAAAAAATAAATAGGAATATTTTTAGTAAGAAAGTGATTAAAATACACAAAATAACTATAATTAATTAATTTTTTAATTACTTTGAAAATAAAGTTTTGTCAATCATTTTGAAACGAATGGAGTAATCTTCAACTCTTATCATAAGTGAAAATTTCACTAAATTAATGAAAGCGCTTATCAAATTCAAAACCTTTGCACCTCTTTACTTTGAAGGTATAAGGAAATTAATTAAATTATAACTAATTACCATATTAAAAAAATATACTTCATTTATGCCAAAACAAAACAAAGAGATTTATCAAATTAAGAATATATTTTGATCACAATCAATTATAATCAATATATATCATTAATTATATTCTCAATCTTAATTTTAGCTAAGTGTTTATTATTTTTTTAAATAATTTTATTGGTAACATAATATTTTTATTAGTGATAATATAGTATATTTTTATTTTAATCATATAATAAATAAATATTTAATTTACTCAATTAACTAAAGAAAATAATATAAAAAATTCAACAATATTGAGAATTATTCACATAAAAAATAATTTTATATGATAAAGATATATAAAGTCATTCATGTAAAATAATTTAGAAAATTTAGGGACATAAAAAAAAAAATTATACTAGTCATCTTTAAAACTTCAACAATAATAAGCATTTAATCTCATATATAAGAAGAAAAAATGAAACTACAAATTTCCTTAGTTTTCATTAAAATATATTGCATAATTTAATCATAACTTTTATTTTTTACTATTTTATTTAATTTAAAAAAAATCTAACTAGACAAAAAAATTATAAAATACTAACATATTATAAATAATAATAAATTTAAATTATTATGAATATATTAATTTTAATTAATTATTTAATAAAAATAAAAATAAATTTATTTAAAATTTATTATGAATTATACAACACGAATTCTTGACTAATTATATCTAAATTCAAACACTTGGCTAATGTTTTTGAGATTAAATTTTTGTTGCTATACTTTATTAGTTAGAAAGTACTTAATTCCCAAGGCAACCTTTACGGCTTCCACCTCATGAAACTTGACCAGTTAACCGGGGTTGACGATCGCTGTTCCAGCGTTGTCAAATGTCAATCATTTTCAAATCCACATCTTCGGAATTTTTAAAGGTTATACAATCGATTAGGATTGGAGAGTCTTCATGTTACAGTCTTAGCCTTTGACTACAGCTTTCCACGTCTTGTAATGTATAGATTTTCAATCTGATGGAGGATTTTTATTTTTAAATGTTTATATAAAGTGTATTTAATTTTTATTTTAATAAAGTAAGTTTATTTTGTCAAACAAATTCTTTTTTTTTGGTTTGTATACTTCAAAAATGAAAAAATAAAAAATAAATACTCTTAAAATGCATTGAATGAGTGGTTAAACACAATATTTTTTAAATTCGAACTAAAGACTGAATCGGTCAATTAATTAATTTTTAATTTCATTAGTTTGATTGATCAAATTTAATGAAGTCTTTATAAAAAAATTATATATATATAATACTTAAAATATAAAAATACTATAATATGATAATATAATGAAAATATATTTTTAACATTTAAACTTTAAATAAAATAATATAAATTTTAAAATTTATATTTTTATAAAATAATATAACTGGAATGCCAAATATTCATATTTCTATTATAAATTTAGTTCACCCTGTTTTCATTTTAACTGCTTTCAAAACTTCAAATTCAAAGAAGAAAGATAGATATGAGTGGGTGTGTTATCTGAGTGAGTCAGCTAAGGACTGCGTCATTCAACATGTAAATTAAACGGCCTAGCAAAGTCCAGAAAGTGACATGTCGGTGCTTCCCTTTCGGAAGCGCGTTAGACCTAAAAAGCTTTCACGTAAACCCAGACACACGCTGTCTTAAATCATCAGATTGTCTTTGTGGATTCTCATTCTCTTGTCAAACGGAAGCCAAAATCATTAGCTGTCTCTCATCTATACGTCCAATCTCGCTAATATTAATCGATTTTTTTAAAATAGAATCGTTCAGTTAATTAATTTGTGGATCTATCATTTATTCCATCTAAGCAATTCAATTTAATTAATTTAATGATAAATAAATTTTTAAAATTTAAAAATATAAAAATATATTTATAAAACTTAAAATGTGAAAAAAGTAAACTGAATTTAATTAAACTGATTATAAGTTTAATTTTTAATTTTACTTAATTAAATTTAATTATGGACAATAAATGAGAAGATAATGAAACCATTTGATGCATATAAAAGATTAAGTAGTGTTGGTGTGAATCATTATTTGAATTGGTATTTAATATAAATATATAATAATATTTTTTAGAATTATATATATTAATATTTAGTTAATGTGAAAAATTAATATTTAGTTAATATGAAAAATTAGATCATCATAACATAGAAAGTAATAAATTTATGATGTTTAATATTGATATATTTTTTATTTAATTTTTTATTATATCTAATTTATTTTAATAAGTAAATATTATTTATTTTTCAAATAAAGGGTAAAATAAAAATATATAAAATAATAACTTTTTTCTTTTTTCTCTAAACAGTAAGAAAAAAATAAAAATTGTTTTATTTCTTCTTCTTTATCTCAATACTGTGAGAAAAAATATATTTTTTTATTTATTTTTTTTCTTTTTACATAATTTTCAAAAATAATGTGAAACTCAGTCAGCTTGATGAATCAGCTCACCAAATCCACGTGTCATTGCAGAGAACATCCATATGATGTAAGCAAAGATTTGCTTCTTTTTTATTTGGTCGAAATCAAAGATTTGTCTACAGATTTTTAAGGGCAATACAGTCAATTCATAGGCAAAAGGTGCTGTTTACTTGGATTGAGGAGCTACACGTGGGATCTTGCACTAATGCCGCGTTTGCTTTTACTACTTACACTGGAGAGAGTGACCGTACCGTCTAACGTACACAGCTGTCTGCATGAGGCCTTGAAACCGGCATACAGTTGGCCGTGATGTCACCATGTCTACTAGTTGACTTTGGGATCATCAATTGTCACGCTTCACCTTAGAGCGTGTTAACACCATTAAAACACAATGTGATACGTGAAGAGAACGACATGAACATGCGACTGAGCGTAGAACCTTTGATAGGTTTCTACAATTAAAGCAAAAAAAATTGTACTACTTTGAGGCGCACACAAGTGACGGTGAAGGCTGACTAAGCCACTTTCCGACACAAATTTCTTTGGGCTAATTAAAACGCCGGCGTTGAACCTCATCAAGATTCTACACTTCTTTCTTTTTTGTGGGTGCCTTTTTTCATATGCTAATAGTATAGTTTTTAAGCATTGAGTTTGTGTTCAAAACAAAGCATAATTCATTTCATTAATTTAGCTTTAAATTCAACTTTTAAAGTCTTCTAATATTATTGGACTATTTATTGATTTTCAATAAAAGATTATGAATGAGTAATTGAGAATTGTAAAACGATGACTCGTATTGGTAGTATGATATAAAAAAAACTTCAAAAAAAAGTTGTAGTTATGTGTTTAGATGTAGTTTTAATTTTTTTTTTTTATCTCTAATATATTTGATTTTGATTAAAAATTGAACAGTTTTATTATTTTATAATATTGAATATGCTAATTAGTGTTGTTTGGGTTTTTTATTGTAATTATTATTAATATTATTATATCTGCAAAATCATTTATGGGGTAAGAAAAATATTTAATTTAACAATTTCATAAATTCTCAAATCAATTAAACTCTTACGTTAAATTAGTTTTTTTATTACATGTTAATTAACAATTTGTAATCATAGAATGAGTTTAAGGAATATTTAATTAATAAATTAAATATTTTAATTGTTAGTGATTATTAACAGTGATTTAACTATTAATTATTGTATATTTATATGTCAACATACTACTCAACTTAGATATTGATTATTTATCATCATTGCTACTACTTAATACTCATTTGTTAGTGGTTTCGAGAATTAAAAAAAAAAAAAAAGAAACTTACTGGTCAGTAATATATTCAATTTCTTTAACTAAAATACTAATATATCAACTTAACTATTAGTTATTATTAATTAAACCGTTCAATGATTGTAACTACTAATACTTAACAACTAATTATTAGACTATTATTAGTTATTAGTACTAATTTCAAAATAGTTTTCAATTTTCTACCAAAAAAATTACTCTTCAATTTAACAATAAGTATGTTAATCATTGCGTGTTATTAATTAACTCATTACTTGATTATTTTGGTATGTAAAGGTAAAAGGGAAATTTTGAGATTTTTTGGTTTAACTTTGATCATTCAAGTATTAAAAATAAAAAAAGTTTGAATTTTAACAATAGGAAAATTTTGAAATTAGAAACTAAAATTATCAAATAATCAAATTGATATAATCTCATATTAAAACCTCAAAAATCTAATAATTGAATCAAATAATTTCAAATGCTACATTTAATCGTTCAAAGCATTGGAAAATTTCAAATGATAACATTTTTTAAAAAATATTTAAAAAAAGAAAAAAATAAAAATATTCAAATCTTCGTAGCAACTTGTGCTATGCTCACTCCTGATACTCAAAAACATCTAACATATATGTGTTCGTAAATATAAATAAAAATTCCCCTAACAATCATATTATTTGACTTAACATAAAAATAGAATATTCAATCATGACTAATAACACAAATAATACCTCCACTTATCAACTAAACCGACTCTTAAATAAATCATATTATCTACTAATCATCTTATTTATTGCCACATTGGAGTGGTAGTTACTATTATTAATATATATTTTAATATAATAAATCTTTGTTGCACTGTATCTATTTTTAGGTGGAGGTAGGGTTGAATTGGTTTTTTATCAAATTTTAAGAAATCAAATTGTTTATACTTAAAATCAAACCGAATCAAATTTTTTGAAAATAATAAATTAACTGAACCAATTAAATCGAAATTTATGTGTCTATAAACCGAACCGATCTTATAAAGTTCGATTTGGTTCAGTTTGTTTTAATTAAATTGCATATATTTTAAATTTGGATCGATTTAAATTAGTTTGATTTATTAATTACTTTTATTAATTTAATTTGTTCGATTTTCTATCTAAAAAACTAAATCAAAAACTGAATTTTTTAAAAAATTATAACCGAATAAATATATTTTATTAAAAAATCAAACTGAACAAAATTGAACTAATTCAATTCGATCGATTTTTTCAGTTTAGTTTAGTTTTTACTCATCCCTAGGTGGAGGCATCTTAATTAATAAATCAATATAAATGTATATTAGTACTATTATGGATTAGACATTGCCGTACACGTCAAATGCCAAATGAATTATAGCCCACCTTTCAAAATGCTAAAAAAGAAAAAAGGTCCAGTTAATTTTGAATAGTTATAACTTGGACAATAAATTATCATCAGCTTAACTATCCATTAAATATGCTTCAATTTTGCTAATTTGAACATTAATAACCAATCAATCAATCAGTTAATATATATTCCCTCCATTTTTTTAATTTATTTTTAAATAATATATAAAATTAAAAAATCATTTGATAAACGTTAGTTAGAGAATAAATAATTATATGTAACTCAATTATATTTTTAATGGAATATTGAGAAAAGAAATTATTATGTAAGAAAGAATAGATAATAAGGGACAAAAGAATAATTAAAAAAAATAATACCTCATTGATTTTAAAAATGATAAATAAATTAAAACAAAATAAAGTTTTTAAAATGATGGATAAAAATAAACAGAGGAAGTGTATAATTATTGTATTAAAATTATATTGAATTTTTTGGTTATATGAAATAGTTATTTTATTTTACTATATGTTCAAAACATCATATTATTTTTGAAAATCCATCAATAATTAAAAATCAACTCAAATAATAATTCTAATATAATTTAAATTTCATATTTAAAAATTAGTTTTTCGAGTAAAGAAAATACAAAATAAATATTTTATAATTAATTAATATATATAATTTAATATAATATAGATTCCATAAAATGATAATACATGTAATGCACAAGTTGACTATTAATTATGCATAAAATCTAATTAGTCGAAAAATAAGCTACATTAAGCAAAAAAAAATCATTGGTTATTTTATATATTTGGCCTTTGTATAATTAAGAACTTTACGTTTATGAGTTTGGTGTTTGGCATCTTAATATAAGATAAGAAAATCAATAACTAAAAAACATTAAAACATTTTTTTTTTAGAATAAAAGCCTATCGGATAAGGCAAATCATTGAAATTGCATTCGTCAGTCTCACTATTATATTTCTGATGAATTAGTTGTATTTTCCTAATTTGTGCTAGATATATATTTTTATAATATATATGTCTAACTAAAAGAATATATATTTTTATAATAGATATCAAAATAAAAGAAAAACTAGTTATATATTCTCATCATTCCATAGAAGTAGACATATTTTTATTTTCACATGGATTAAGAAAATCTGATTAATATAGTTAGAACAATTAATTTTATTTATATTTTTTTCTAATATACCCTTACATTAAATAAAGTAGTTTATATTATTTTAACTACAATTAAATAATGATAGTTTATATTTATTCATAACAAGACATATTAAACAAGGACATATATAAAAAATTAAAAAATTAATTATACTTTTAACAGAAAAATAGACTATAATTTAGGATATATGAAAAATAAAATAAATCCATTTTATGAGAAGGAGAAAATAATATTTTTAAAATTAAAAAGAATTAAAATCAAATTATTAATTTCTATGAATTTATCCAATCATCTTGTTTTTATGAAATTATGAATATAAAATTTATGTAAATAAAGCTTATTTTACAATCAAAATAATATTTATAAAGATGATTGATTTGAAAAACATTATCTAAATACTTTTTCTAGATTATTTATTATATATAAATTAAAGCTACTATTTGCCAAAGGTTAATCAACTTATTATAATGGATTTTATAATAAATCTGAATGCTTTCATAATTATTTTAATCTTAATTATTATTAATATACAATGAAAAAATAAAAATATTAAAAATAAAAATAAATAAATAGTAATTAATATGAATAGGTGATGTGCCAAGTCAAGAGTGTAAATTTATCTATATTTTGGTTATATATATATAGAGAGAGAGAGAGAGACACACACACTCCTTCATGGTCATGGGATTATTAGTGAAAGGACAAAATAATAGTACATAGGATAGGTAAGTGGTGATGGTTGTTAGAAGGATTCATTGGCTTAATCTTCCCAACTTGACCAATAAATAAGGTAAATAAATAGCCAGTTGACGTTGATCAATTCTAGTCACTTGGAAATTGATAATAAACTACTACAAATTCCTTTGCCCTATTTGTAAGTGAGTGATTGACTCATAAAAGTCTCCTTTTTTTTTTTTCCTTTTTTTTCAACTAAATTAATTCATTAATTAAGTTTTTTTTTCTTTTCTTTTTTTTTATATTAAGTTTTCTTAATTCCAGAAAAAACATTAAGTTTACTTAACCAATGCCTTAAATCATTTTAGAAGTTCACTTTCTATCCATCATATAAATAAGGAACTCAATTGGGAATAATATAACTACCGAATTTTTTTTTAAAAAAAAAAACCTTTCTTGAAAGCTTTTATCCTTAATTCAATTTTTTTTATATATCCGACATTTTCTAAATATGACTGTCTAATTGAATTATAGATGTAACACTTTCTTTGACTTTTAAATTTTGATGAAAATAAAAAAATAAATAACCATAATATATTTTTATTCACAATTAATAAAAATAAATACGTTGTATCATATGATATATCGGTAAATTTTAAATTAAAAAATTGTATATCAACTATTAAAATCATCCATGTATGTAGATATATAAAGCTTCAAGATGTATATGTAGATATATAAAGTGTCAAGATGCATTCATCATATATATAGATATATAAATAAAAATAAAAAGATAAATAAAATATAACTATTTGAGTTTTATATTCGTTAGAGAAATTTAACATTTTTGTTCAAAATTACTTTTTTAGAAAAATAAATTTTTGGATAAATAATTTTAAGAATGTGAAATCCTAGCGTTTAGTTAAATATAAAATTTTTTGAAAATTCAAAATTAATATATTTGGTTTATGGATAAAATAGTTCAAAGAAGTTAACTTAGATTAATATCATGTTCTTGATGCAATTGTATGTTTTTATTCAATTAATATATACAATGAAATTTATCATCATATCAATTTAATGAGAAATATAATTATATAATATACAATATTATAATATATAATAATTATTAAATAATATAGTGTAATAAATTTATAATTAAAATTAATATAACAATATAATATAGTATAAATATAAAATAATATTATAAAATATAATAATATAAAATATAATAAATAAATATATTCAAAGTACTAAATAGTTATAAATTTATTATAGTGATTAATATTGTGTTAACCAAATATATAAACTTTAGTTTAGTAAATAAAAATACATATAAGATTATATATGTCTATAATTAAAGATATATTTATTAACATATAATTATATAATTGCCAATAGCTATAGAAAAATAATTTTTCCTATAAGTAAAGATGAGTCACAAATTTTTTAAAAAAAAAAAATGGATCCACAAATTTAAAATGTAGCCTTCCAAAGAATATAATATTTCATTGCAAATCAAATACCCAAATTAAATCTTATGAGCTACTTTCTCTTGCAAATTTGATAATTAAACGCTCTAAAGGTAAATTTGAAACAAAAAGGGGAAATAATTATTATTACTATTTTTCCAAAAAACAAAAAGAAAATTCCTATGAAGTCAAGGGCACGTGGGTGGAGAAAAGATTTATCTATCTGTTTCACTCAACTCTCTAGCCATCATGTGTGTTGCGATGAAATTTCTTTTTTTTTTTCTAATTTTGATTTTTTTTCCTTCTATATTTAACATTTCAAGAATAGCAAGAACAGGCAACTACCCACCAAGCCCATGTGGCTAGCATTCAAAAATACACAGAGAGAACCCCCACATTGTTCGTTCTTTCTTACATTTCTCGTTTGCCATTAAAATTTGTTCATTTTTCTCTTTTGTTTTTTTTTTTTTCCTTTCCCTCTTCTTCTTTGGGTTTGCTGTTCCATTTTCAGTCTTTAAACTTTTCTTTGGCCCTGTCTTTCTTGTTTCTGGCCTTGAGCGATTATGCAATCTCTGTTTCTCTGTCTCTGATTGAGGTAACCTATATTTCATTTTTTACGTTCTTTTAACTTTTTGGATTATTCTTCTTCTTCTTCAATTATCATTTATTTGCTTTATTATGAAATGAAAGTGATAGAAATGGCTTTTTTTTCTACAGTATTTGTCTCATATATAATTAAAAGTTAAAAGGTAAAAAAAAAAATTGTACATGATTTTCCTTTTATATGAAATCTTATGCTTATGCTTTTCTGCAAAAATGGGTTCCTTTTTTTTTTTTGGGGGGTTAGCTGTAAATTTGGAAAAATAGATTTCAATGGTTATATTCATTTTTTATTAGTAGCTTTATAATAGTAATTTCCATATAGTTTACCAGTTTAGGTGAATTTGGTTGAACCCATATTGATGTTTTGACTTAAAATTAATCCATGTATTAGATAGTTGTCTGTTAGAGGAAGGGAGAACAATGGTGTTGATGAACTCTCAATCTACTGTACGATTCTTTTTATAGATGCTAAATTTCTAAAATTTGTATTATGAGTTAATGCTCTCTTTTATTTTATTTTTTTTCCTGCTAATTTAAACAGTTATCAAGAGCCCCATTTGTTGTTCGAGATATTAGTTGTTGAGAAACATGGGGAAGATATCTACTACTTTTGCCTTGAATAAAATGGGGATAGCATTTTCACGCCCGTTCGAAGATTTTGATGATTTGGATAGTCGTTTCGATACTGTTCTTGTGAGATCAATCAGTTTAACTAGGGATGGAGAATTGAAGACTACTCTGCGGTCTGTCAGTTTCAATGGTCGTGATTCGGAACCTGCTATGATTAGCTTCAAGGGAAGAGAATTGCATACCACATTCTCCTTTAAATCTCATACTTCAGAAATGGACAATAAGTTGTTTTCTAGATCCGTTAGTCCTAAAAGTGGAGATAAGGCTAATCAAAGCTTGTCTGAGGTTAAATGCTGCACACCATTAGTCGATTCAGGGAATCAATGGCACCAGGCTGCAGTCAAGTTGCAGAAGGTGTACAAAAGTTTCAGAACTAGGAGGCAGCTAGCAGATTGTGCAGTTGTAGTTGAGCAAAGATGGTATTGATTTGCATAGCTCTTTGGATACTTTGTCATGATCTTCCCTATTGAAAATTGTTTGCGGAACAATTTTATTTTGTCTGTCTGTTGATTGGATATCTGTTTATTTATATAAGATGGTTGCATTTTGTAGGTGGAAGCTGCTTGATTTCGCTGAACTCAAGCGAAGCTCTATATCTTTCTTTGACATTGAGAAACCAGAGACTGCTATTTCACGTTGGTCAAGAGCAAGAACGAGAGCTGCCAAGGTAAAATTTCAGCAACTTGATGTGTGATTTAATTGTAGTTCTACTCATTTTTTAACCTGTCAGAGGTTTTATTTCCTTAATTTTCTGCAGGTCGGAAAAGGTCTGTCTAAGGATGCAAAGGCTCGGAAGCTTGCTTTACAGCATTGGCTTGAGGCAGTAAGTTGCTGTCCTGAAATAAAATCTCTCAATGCAGCTGCAAGTCCTCCTTTATCTTATTTTAATTCTGTTGTTTCCTGTAAGTAGATTGATCCTCGGCATCGATATGGTCATAATCTTCAATTTTATTATGTCAAGTGGCTCCACTGTCAATGTAAACAGCCTTTCTTCTATTGGTAAGATTTTTTGGGATTAAGGAATTCACTGTGAGAAAGATCTTTGATGTGCCATGAGTTATTTACAGCTGATATGTTAATTCTAAACTTGCAGGCTTGATATTGGAGAAGGGAAGGAAGTCAACCTTGATAGATGTCCTAGGTCAAAGCTTCAACAACAATGTATAAAGTATCTCGGTCCTGTGAGTTTAATCTTCTTATATCATTCTCTCTTGTAAATAGTCATGAGTGAACAAGAAATATGTTCTTATTTATACTGTCATTTTATTTTAGTTTCACTTAATCTAAAATATATCCTGGTCATCAATTACTACAAAATGAAAATTGTTGACGGAAATTCCAAGAAAAAGTGATTAACATTAGAATTGTTTATGATGGTGAGGATGGAAAATGAATGAACATTAATAATTTTATAAGATATAATTACCTTTCTTTATCTCTTTCTTTTTGAATTACCTTGCTGTTGAAGATCTATTTATTGAGTAATATTTGTCCCTCATCCAGACCGAAAGGCAGACATATGAGGTAGTGTTGGAGAATGGGAAGTTTGTCTTCAAGCAAAATGGGAAAGTTCTTGATACAGCTGGAGGACCAAAAGATGCTAAGTGGATTTTTGTTCTCAGCACATCGAAGACCTTATATGTCGGTTTGAAGAAGAAAGGAACATTCCAACACTCAAGTTTCTTGGCTGGTGGAGCCACACTATCTGCTGGAAGATTAGTTGTGGAAGACGGTGTTCTGAAGGTAGGCCAAAACTGTGCCTGGTGTTTCAAGATAGATATCTTGATGGATTGCATTCTTTTCTTCCACTAGGACTTTATTTCTGTACTAATATGAATCTTTTCTTGTTTCAATTTCATAGGCAGTCTGGCCTCACAGTGGACATTATCTTCCAACAGAAGAAAACTTTCAGGAGTTCATGTCCTTCCTTAGGGAACAGAATGTAGACCTCACTAATGTAAAGGTATAAAAACTTAAGCTAATTTCAATCTGCTATTTGTATAAAGTTCTTTTAGCAGTATATTAGGTTCTTATGGCATCAATGGTATGGGAACTTTTTGGGCTAATTGAGGTTGTTGGCAGAACATTGTCTTTCTCCCATTGACGTGTATTTTCAGAAAGATAGAAGTTAACCATTGCTGACCATTGCTGCACTTCTCTGCTTATATGTTATATTCAGAAAAGCCCAAGTGAAGGGGAAGAAGAAGAAACCATTATGACAAAGAGCATTAGCATTCGAGAAAGCAGATCAGAAGCAGGTCTATGTGAAGACTCCAATATAACAAACATTGAAAGCCTGACTCAGGAAAGCACAGAATTTAGGGAACAATATTCTAATGCTGCAGAAAATACTGATCTGCACACATCAAAACTGTCTCGTGGATTAGGCATGAAAATTACTAAACTTGAGATACCAACAAGACGTGATGTGTATGAAATTTTCAAGGATGTTGCAACTGGACCAAGCTGCGGAGCCAATCCTCCTAAACCATCCTTTGAAGATGTTTATGTATCAGCAGAAGATTCACTTCCCAATGACGATGGTTATGAGTCTGCAGAAGATTCATTTTTGACTGAGGAAGATTTCATGACTCTTAAGATAAATCTGTTTGATGAAGATCAAGAAGAAGAAGAAGAAGAGCCCATCCCAAAGGAAAAAATCCTGGAAAGGATTAATACACATAAAGGAATGAACTCATATCAACTGGCTAAGCAATTATCCTCTAGGTGGACTACAGGAGCAGGACCGCGGATAGGGTGCATGAGAGACTACCCATCAGAGCTTCAGTTCCGTGTTTTAAAGCATGCAAACTTGTCACCAAGGCTAGGAAATACTAATTCAACTCCACGGGCCACCTCCCGTTTTAGCCCTCACGATTTGATATCAACTTCAGTACAGGGAAAAATATTGAGAAGTTCAACCAGGTGATGTCGTCAGACTACAGCTCATTAGGCTGTATCAGATACAAGAAACATTCTTTTGAGTGATTTAATTTTTCAAGTTCAGGTAGAGAAGGTGATATAGGAATAATTTTTTACATTCTTTTGTACGCCATTCTTTGTACTTTCCACTGAAAATGAAAGAGTCATTCAGGTTTTTTGCTGCTTTTATATTTAGGAAGAACAGTTCTTTTAGACATTCCCCGGCATTTCAGCGCCCATGAATTCCTTCTGAGGCATTAATGCAGGATGCACTGTGTTTCTTTTGCCTGTGGGGTTAGTAGAGCTCTTTTCCGTGATAACTGTCATTGTTACTGTATTTTTCCACCAATCGATAGTAATGACTGATCTGTAATTATAATTTTCTTATCTTATTAAAACAGACGAGAGACGAAAGGTTTGGAATATTTGACTGACCAGTAGCTTTATGTACGTTCTACTACTACAGAGGAAATTGATTCTGCACTTAATTAATATACAATCTCGACTCTGCCTTTAAATGGAATGAATCCAATTACTACAGAATTGCAACTTCCAGAGATTTTGAGCATGCCCAGGATGATGTAATTTGCTCTTCCATAGCCTCAATTACCATTTCATACAAAAATGAGAAAACCACAAGATATCATGAATGGTTGCACCTGGTGGTTAAACATCATCTAGTAATATTCCCAATATTCGCAAAGCATCTATCTCTGGATTGTAGTAGTACAAATGGGATTTCTTTTAATACTACTATTATTAAGTGAATTACATGAACTTTGTAATAACATGATATCTCTTTAGTATATCATTAACAAAATTTACCAGCAAAGCAAAGAACTTTCATATGAATCAAGAACTTGCCAAATATCATGTTCCTTTTGCCTATAAAGGAAGAGGATTGATACAACAAATTGGTTCTTGCATGTTACATGCTACAGAAATAAATTTGCAACCAAGGAAATTATACACACAATTATGCTCTCTCTCTTAAAGAGAGATTAAAATTTTCAGCTAGATAAAAGGAAATAAGAAATATTCAGCATAAAAGAGATTCCAAATAAAACGATAGAATGCTGAGATTGCTTCCTGCAGAACAGAATCAAGCATATGATTAGGACAGCAGAAAAATGTACTGATTATTGGTATTTGATGAGACCACATCTAGCAAGCTTTTGTTTAACTGCTCTAATCTAATTAACGTCCATAAGTCAACACATTCCAAAATAAATAAATTTTATGCAATTTGCTAGTTAAAGACATCACAGTGGCTTGCAATGAAATAGAATTGGCATGCTAAGGGATAAAATACACAATTCCTTCAAGCAAAGCTTGTTGCTATTCCCATGCAATGTTAGAAGGTTCTGAACATTATGTGCAGACATCGACATTCTGTTATCTATGTCAAAGCAAGGAACCATTAATTTGCTGATAAGAAAGTGAACAAGAGAAATTTTGTATAATATCAGCAACAAGAATTATGTTCCCATTGGGCACGTTTCATATTGGAAGAGCAAGCTAGAAAGAAAAGGTACAGTACCTTTTGCCTTTCTGATATGTGTTTAGCTTATATAGGCTAAGGTGGATTATTTTCCAACCTTTTAAAGTATGTTTCTAATTGATATTAAGAGAAGAAAGATAGCTTGAAAATGAGCTCAGGACTTTATTCACTTTCACAGTTATGATTTGTATAAATGAGAGATTATGAATTCAATTGATACATGTTTTTTTCTTTGAGGATATATGCTAAAACAAAAGTTTCATGTTCTTCCCAATATCAAATGAATTGTCTGATCTAAGTAAAAGTGCACTTTGAGTTGCTATTGCTCAAGTTAAATGTTAGAACTAAAATGATGTTATTCAATTTCTAAAGGCTCCAAGTAGATAAAAGCAATTTTTGTTTTCTGCAAATAAGTTCTCATGGGTAGCCCCCTTAAACGTTACAGTAACTCTATGACTATAAAAGGAAAATTAGGGGGAAAAAAGGCATTTCAAGTTTATAAACTGTTTTGTTTGTATTTTTGTGAAACTGTTGAAAGAATAAGTGTTTGTATAATTAACATATCCAAGTCAAGTCCCAACTTCTCTATGGCCTTCAAGTTCTATTTATCTCACAAATTTAATATGGATTTATTTAGGAAAACTTCCAATATGCAATGAAAGTAGTGAAAGGTCTTATTTGTTTTGAAGGAAGTTGGCTAAGAAGGAAGTGCAAAGTCAAAAAGAAACTAGCACTTCTTTCTAACCACTCAATTTTCTCAATATAAAGGGAGTAACTTATTGAGAAAGAGGTCAGTAAGCGTCACTTCCTTAGAGAAGTTGAGAGATATTTTCTAAATTATTTTACAACTCTTTCTTTAAACAAATCTATTTAATAAGATAAAATTATTTATGTTAACATATTACGTATATAGTATTTTACAATATACTTTTTTAGAAATTAATGAGCAAACCAAACATGATTTTGATACCCTTTCGAATAGAAAAATATGCGAAGAAAACAACATAAAGTCTAACTTTTCAGGAAATAATTTCCTAAATAGTACTGTCTCAGAAAGTTACTTTCCCTAAGAATGAGTACCTTCATATCATACAAGACTATAATTTTGCTCAACATAGAGTTGACATGACATTACCTTTGTGTAATTTGCTTGTTCCAAAGCCCATGCCTAAAAAACAAATAAAAAAAGTTGCATGTAAAATAAACTAAATAAATGTTGCATGATACCACAAAATTAACAAATAGCAGTAAACGGTAACGTGAATAAGGTCTACAGAGGAGACACCATGAACTTTTTGCACCATTTTATGCATGAAATAATTCGAATTTTATTATTCAACATTCTTCAATAGCACAGAAATTATTAGCAGTAACTGATGGGCAACTTAATTCTTTTGAGTTGACACATTACTAATCAGTGTAATTGTTGATCTTCCTGAAATTACATGTGAGTGGTTATTTTGGTTTCATAAGCAACCTTCAATCCGGAAAAACCTGATTCAAGAGAAAGATCTAGACTATTCAAATTGTAGCAAAGAAATATCAACAAGCCGGTTTTGCAACCAGCTAATCTTAGATGAAGTTTCAAGCTACTATTCATTGATCAAATAATCTGTGTTTCAAATTACATACTAAACAACTAAGAAATTTAATTTGACAAATCCATTCACTGATTCCTGTGAATCCTTAGGCACTTCAAAATGGCATATAATACACATTCATAAATAAATCATCAATAATAATCATATTTGGAAACTAAGTCTAACATATGTATCATTGACAATTGACTGAAGGAAAATTGAATAAACAGGCCGGAGTCAGATCTCATCCAATTTCTCAAAATGCATTTGAACCTAAATAACTTACAGAGAATGGAATATAAAACACTTAAAGTTTGCCATTCAATTACCTAATATCTTAGTGTCTCATACTATATCCTGGAATTTGCATAATTTCAATGATACTGGATGGTTAGAAAGGTGGGATGTGTTATATTGTATTGGTTGCTTTATTTTTGTACATTTCTTTTTACGTGGACCTTTTAAGCATGGACTAGGTAGGCCTTCATGAATATGGTATGCTAGGAGTGTAAATGAATTGAGAAAGCTTGCAAACTACTCGAGATCGACTCGAGAAATACTTGAAATTGATTCAAGATTAGTCGAGCCAAGCTCGGGCTCGAGGTACTCAAGTGAGCCGAATTCAAGTATCAAAATATTTGATTCGAGAAACTCGTGAACCTAATCGAGATTAGGCAATACTAAGTAATTTTATTAATTTATCCTTTAAATATGTTTTATTTACCAATCAAGCTTATTGATCCATGAGTAATCGAATTTATTCGAATTTAAATTTCAATTTATAGGATTCACAAATATATATATATATATATATATAAGTTTAATTAAGTCGAGCTCGAATATTTGAATACTCGATCAAGCTCGAGCTTGATCGAGCTCAAGCCTGACAGGGTTCTATTTGGCTCAGCTCGATTATACCCTTAGGTATGCATAATGAGAAAGTAGGGTCCCCTCAAGTGTGAAAATCTAAATAGAATCAGATCAGCAGGAACAGATCTAAGTCTTCATTAGTTGTCATATGTTGGAGTGCACTGGGTCCACCCATAATGGGAAGGCCAGCCCATATCATAAAACTGGTTAAGGCAGTTATCTTGTGTTATGAGAATAACTGCCAACACAGGAAGTTATCCCATTCTAACATGAAAGAGAAGTGAATGTTGAAGCACTTGAAGGACAACATTATCAATACAGAAATCTTGCCCATAATTCTCTGAAATAAATTAAAGAATATGGGCTGAGGAAATTGGAGATTTCTGAGTTGTGATCATCTCCATTGACAGGTGATACAAGCAGTGACCACCACCAATTTACTTCCATGCTACACGAAGTATGTTTTGTTGATTTAATTAATTACATCATATAATGTTGCTCCCTAGCTTTTCACAGAGAAGGCGTCAAGTTTCTAGAAGTTAGCATTTAAAAGAGCTCGAGAGCCAATTTGTAGAGATATAAATGAGCTGAACCAGAAAAAGTCAAGTATTAAGCTGTTCAAGGTTTGTTTACTTATTCTCTAATAAGCTTAGGCTCAAATGGAACTCAAATTATTGTTCAAGCTTTATTTACTAAAAATTATCAAGCTGGAGCCAACTCTTTAATGTGAAGCCTAATTTTATACCCATTTCTATTTTCTTCTACTCTAGAAAAATTTCTATTCTTAACAAAAACCAAGAGCTAAAAATATAGTTCCATTAGTGGATATCTTTATTTATAGAATTCCTGCAATAACCAGGTACAGGGATTTATAGAAAACACAAGCAAATTATGCTCCGCTCTGAAAGTCAGCAACATCATCAAGGACCAGAATCAATTAGGGCATTCTCATGTTCTAGGTTACCAAACATGCGGGACCAAAGGAAGGTGATGAAAGCTCTTGTTATTGGACCTACTGCAAAGGCCAGGGAAGATAGAGTTCATTGGAGGAAACTTCTATGGGGTGCTATGAGTATACCACAATACAGTTTCATTTGTTGGCTTGACATAAAGAATAGATTAGTCACTAAATCTACTCAAGTAAAACGGATAGTGTCGAATGAAGCTGCTTGTGTTTTCTGCTACCAAAGAACAGAAACAGTTGCACATGAATGTGTTTTCTGTTCACGGCTTTGGAAAAGGATATTGATTTCCGTGCTATTAAATGTAACCCCTTAAACTGGAGAAGGGAGGTGTACTCGTTTAGTTACTGAGGGGGAAGTAAAGATACTGTTCATAAACGCAGACAAGTTGCTTTTATTGCAACAATATATTCCATTGGCACGAGTAGAAAATGAGATATTTTCAAAATAAAGCTTCTACAGTAGACAGAGTTTACCAACATATTATAAATGTAGTTAATATTTGTTTTGCTCATTACAATGCTTAATTTGTATAGCATTGTTGTCTAACATTGTTTAGGTCTGGTGATCTTCTTTGGGACCTGTTTTCTTTTTGTTTTGTTTCTGATACAATTGTTTTTGAAAGTTTTCAGCAATATATTCTTTTTTGGCGATTGACGCAAAAAAAAAAAAAGAAAAAAGATAAAGAGTTCATGAGTAACCATTTTGGAAGGAGAAAAGACCCGGCAGAAGAAAACCATCAATATCATTGTGACAACACAGCTCAGATATGAGGTGAATCGAAGAAGTGAAACCCTTTTGTGTTACATAGATTATCGTGATCACTTTCTGTATTTCTTTCCATATTTTCTCTCTTAATATGGTTCTTTTTTTCCATCTAAAAAATGCAAATTGCAGAAAAAACAAGACGGAATGGATAATCTCTTTTGAAAATAATAAAAAATTCATAAATAAATAATGAGGTCCAGCCCAAATCATTAAAAAAAAAAAAAGCTAATGAAATGCTCCCTAACTTCTTATATGTATAAACCTAAATGAAGAAACACATACTAAATATCACATTCTAGTCATGGTGACAATTAATGCAGTTATATATCTCATGAAACACACCTGGAATATCAGGCATGCTGCTAGGATGGTATGTGCAGGAATCATTAGGCTGCGCCTGAAAGCCTGCAAAAGAAGCGAAGAGAAGGTGTTAATCTCTTTTATCATATCAAGAAGCTAAATAGATCCTACGAATTACTTGTAAGCTTGAATTGCTACATAAATTGTGCAAAGGAACACGACAGCCTTCAAAGAGAACTTGTTTACCTGAGGCATATAAATTGCTGCCCATACAGCACCTATATAGTTCAATAGCAAAAGCCCAGTGCCAAGAAATGCAATGTTTCGAACTCCGAGATTTGTTGCCAAAGTTGATATTTTATATCTGCAGTTACCCTGTTAGTTAATTTTGTATATATAATAAAAAGTTAAACATATCAGCAAATAATAAAATAATATAAATTATTTATGTCAAAATATAAAGGTGTTAGACCTCCAATAAAATAGTTGCAATTGGATAGTAAATTAAGAAAATAATATTCAATTAAATGAGAGCAAATAAAGAAAAAATTATTGAAGGAAAATTTGAAACTAGGAGTCACAAGCTAGAATGTTGTGTATCATAGTCACAAATGTTTTACAACTCAGAAGGCAAATATGTGCCCCAACTTATGAATAGCAGTATCACAACTATGCAACTTACTTTCGATCACCTTCTACATCTGGAAGATCTTTGGTTATGGCAATAACCAGTGCAAACAATGTTACAAAAGTTGTGATGAATGCCACAGGCGAGCTGCAGTAAAATATTGATGCATGAATAAAGAAAATTTATCAACAGTTTGACATGTGACGCATATATGAAATATCAAAGTTGATAGATCAAACATTGATAAATAAATAAATAATTTGATAGATAGAACAAAGAAAGATCCAAAATTTTTTCAGCAGACAATTATATTTCTTCTTCATGATATTTATATGGCTAGATTACAATGCTGTAACTTTGTGTTACATTTTGTTGCTTTTGGTCTTCAGAATTCCATCCGAGATAGATTGGGACTTCTAAAAGTTTTTCCCCAGCAAAATGTTGAAAATATCACCACTTTTTGTCAACAAAGTAGACAATGTCAGGGTTTAGAAAAGATAAACAGGATATATGAACTAAAGCAAGTTGCAGCTTAAGGATAGAGGATCCACTCAATTGATTATTAGGACACTTGTTGACAGACCTATGAATCATGACCTAAAGTTCTGAAAGAACAGCTTCATCAAGCAAAACTGATGTGCCATTAAGCAACTGATTGTTCAATTTTATTTATAGAAAAGCTCATTTCCATGCCATTGATCCAGCTACCTGTACTGAACACCATTCCTGCTGAGAAAACAGTAAGATCCTTATTTATATTTATCACCCTGTGTTTCCTGTCAACAGGATAGATATAAGACATTGAAAACTCTATATTAGGTAGATTGTGCAATACTGGAATTGATTTTTACAAGCAATTTACTATTTTTCTTCTCAATATAAAGTAAAATTTAGACTGAAGCATTAAAGGTTTGATTGTATTTGTATATCACATTCAGGAGAGTATGAACCTCATATTACACGTGTGTGTTAATTTAGAACCAAACTAGTAAGCAATATTTACAAAGAAGGTGCACCTCCACTCAAATGGAAATCCAAGTGCAGCTCGTGTGGCATGATATACTCCAAAATTGAGAAGAAAACCACGCACCTGCAAGATTAGATTCTGTTATGTTTTTTTCTTTTTCCTATGTGTAAGATTTTTTTCAGAAGCACACACAAATGCCGATTTGCAATGGCAACTTTAGCTAAGACTAAATCCCAAAGTAGTTGTCTTTTATGTAAGTATTGAAACAATGATAACCAAAGTAAGAAATTTATATAACAGAATGTTAATGAGGTAATGCCAACAGTACAATAATGAATATGCTAGTTCAGAAGTATTGAAACCTAAACGAGTTTATAAAGTCACTTCTGAACACAACATTTCTACCCCCGCAAACAATGCTGTCATCAAATTCAAAAATTAATCAACAGCCTCTTTTGTTTTGGCACTAAAGTTAACCAAAAAAAAAAAAAATTCTTTATGGACATGAAAATGTACATCAATATTTTGTATAACTCTAAGTCAACCAAATAGCACATGAAAATGTACATATTAGTTTTTCCATGGCTTCAGATAGGATTATTTCTTTTTAATCAATTGGAGGATCAATATTATTTCCTCAGAGCTTGACTACATTCCTTTAAGAACAAAAATTGGATTATTTCTTTTTAATCAATTGGAGGATCAATATTATTTCCTCAGAGCTTGACTACATTCATTTAAGAACAAAACTAAATAGTCCATCTCTTCCCTTGTTATCAATTCATGATTTTAGGTATAAACGGATTTAGATAGCAATCTTGTTTTGATGCAAAATTTGCAAATCAACATCAATCCAATCTCACATAGAAATCAAATTCAATTACCATGGAGAACCACAAAAGTTTAATTGCTTAAAAAGAAAAGAGTAAAAATGGGAAGCCATACCGTAGCAATTATAAGAAATGCCACAATGGCAAATCTCTTCATTCTAAATGGAGGAACAGAATAGATGGTACCCAGGAAAAGACCAAAGCAGTAAAGAGAAGTGATGAATGACCCGAAGTTTAATCCGACAATCAGGACTCCAGTCACTGCAAAAAATATGACCAGCAACCATGCAGACTGAACTGAAAGATCCCCTGCAGCTATAGGTAAATAAGGTTTGTTAACCCTGCAAAATAAAGAGAAAAAATACTAGCTAATCAAAGAATTTCACATTTACATATCTCTAAAAGTTGCTAAATACTTGATAGGAAGAATTTTGGATCCAGGTACTCAGATTTTATAAGCAACCTTCAATCTTTTTTTCAAAAAAATTATTTTTCAAATGGAGGAAAACACCTTATAAATGTCTCGTAACAAAGAATTTTCTTGAAATGCTTAAATAATAAAAAGTTTGTAAATAAGGTCCACTTCATTCTTGAATCAAAATTTGGAAGTCAAGAGTGCTTCCCAAGTCCCGAGATAATTTATAATACTAAAACTAGTTAAGAACTTAGAAATTGTGCTGCATACTTGTCAATTCCGATGTCATAGATCTGATTGATGCCAACTATATAACCATTCCCACATATTAGAGCAAAAAGGCCGGAAAATGCCTTTAACAGTAGCGACCACCTTATCAAATTTGGGTTCTCAATTAATGCTCTTGCAACCAAAGCACTGTAACATGATAAATGAAGAAAATTCTGATGCTCAAGTAAGTAATGTGTGGGAACAAATATCAGTTTTCCAAGAGCATATATAAGATATTACTACTTACATGGATCCTAAAGCTGTTCCACGTATCGTATGCGGTCGTAGAAATCTCCAGCATGCATCTTTGAAGTTTGAGACTTTGTTTAGTATTGGATCAGATCCAGAAGCTCCAACTTTACTGCAGGCCTGGCAGAAGCCAGTATCACATTAACGCTATCTCATAGGCCAGGCAAATCAATCTTGGGCATAATCATATTGATAAAAACTCACTTTCATAGCATTTGAAGAGAAAATAAACACCAGAAAGTGACTCCCAGAGACCTGGATAACCATGGATAATAACAGCAACCATGTATGCAGCAATATAATAAGCAAATTGATTGCTTAAGCAAATCCAATCTTTGGCTTGGTATCAATCATCCTAAACCTTTACAGTGTGGCTAAAGAATTGCATTGCTCTAATTAGTTTCACTGAATAAGTTGGATTAGTTATGTGTTCATTACCAAATTGGACAGTTCACAGTAAGCATGCAAAATTGACAGGCAGTTAAATGAGGTTTCCTGTTATGTTGATGTCTAGCAGTGCGATTTGTCTACCATACATGAACCCATCCATTGCCAACTATAGATTACATAAAAATCATTGCTGCAACAACCACATATATAACGCATGCAAGGCCTGATAAATGACAAAAACAAAATAAAAGATTGAAAATAGCCAACAAAACCCTGATACATACAATTCAAGATCTTATTCTCAAATTTATCTTTCATGCTTATAAAGTTTGACTATTTTCTCTATTGTGAGTGCCATAACTCATTCTAGAAATAAAATAGGGAGAGGAGAACTTCAGGGGACAAAATTGAAGGGTATATTTCCCACGAAAAATCTTTCCTAATTGCATTGCTGACTGCAACACATATATCTATGATTGAGAACAACAATATGGAATTGCAGCAAGATAGCCTCTTTTGCCACTTAGACATTAGATATATACCATCACCGACTTCCAGCTTTCTTCAGTTAACTAAAATTAAAAAACATAATTAATTTCTGTACTCTTCACGAGCTACCCAACCCAATGAACCCATAGAAATAAATTTCAAACAGACAGAACAGATGCTAGTAGATAAGCGAAAACACAAAACCAAGTTGAAATTAACAATAAATAAAGCATACCCAGATGCAATTTCGTGTAGAAATTATGTTTGCTCCCAGTTTTGAGCAGCTATTATGAGTACAAAATCCAGGTGAAGGCAAGAATTGAGAGCATTTGGAAAAAGAATCAGATGATGACTTAGTGATAGACTTAATGGGTATCTTCGTTTGGTGGCGATGAGAAGGAGGTTTACAGTGATGGGTTATAGCTGAAATTCTGACAGATAAAGGAGAGAATGCAAGCTCCATTTGCACACACCGAAAGAGGTGACGTGAATGGTGGTGAATAACAGTAGCAACGGTAGCTCACTCTTCAACTACGTTTTGTTTTGAATCTTCTGTGTGTTAAACTAGGGTTAAATACTCTGAACTCCCTGTGCTTTTTTATAATTAACTAAGTCAGCCTTAAAATTATACTTCATCTGTTTCAATATTGTATGACACTTTTTTTACACTGATTAAGAAAGTTAAATTTTATTAGTGAATATCCACTCCTTTTACTAAAATACTTTTGGATACTATTTATTGGATTTTTTTTCAAAAAATAATGAATTCTTAGAAAAAAATAAAAAATATATATGAATATAGTTTTTCATTAAAGAGATTATATGAATATAGTTTTTCATTTTTGTATAAAATTTCATTAATCTCATAATATTGAAATATAAAAAAAAGATAAAAAATTATAATTTAAAGCAATTAAAAAAGTTGAATTATTAGTCTAGATATATTGAGTAATTAATAAAAGAGTAAATTTGATAATTTATAATTAAATTAATATTCAAATATGAATAATGATTTATATTTTAAAATTTCTACAAAAGAAAATACGATAAATAATATTGAGACGGAGAGAGTATAAATTATCTCCATATTTTCGTCACTGTAATTTTAGGAACCTCATTCCCCATTATATTTCTAATCGCAGCATGATTTGGGATTTAGGGCCCTTAATACTTAGGTTGCACTGGCACATATTTATGTGGCGACGTGGCAAGTTGAGGCTCAAGTGACATTGAACGATAGATTTCGATATAGTTATTGAGCAAAAACAGGACGCAGAGTTTCAACATGGTTGAATTTACTTAGAGATACAGAGATAGTTTTTCATTGGTTGGAAAATATGAAGTTTGATTTTCATTTTGAATAGATATTAGCCTTTGAATGCCAACTTACAATTTTTTAGCATTTTTTTATTTTTGGCTTGCCAGATCTCCAACATAATATTTTATTCAATTTTAATTTTTTATAGAATTTATTTATAAATGAATTTTTATATTTGATATATTTAAAATAAGAATAGACCAATTCATTTCAAATAAAATAAATTTTATAGTTTGTTTAAGTGTAAAATTTAACAAAATATTTTATTTTATAAAAATATCTTTATATTATTTTTAAAATTTTTATAAATATAAAAAATATAAAAAGAGAGAAAAGTGAATTGAAAGAGTAGAACAAAAGGAGAGAAAAAGAGAAATAAAGGAAAAAGAGAAAAGTGAAAAGCGAAAAATATTTTTTTAAAATGAATTTTCATTTATATATATATATATATATATATATATATATATATATATATATATTGTGAATTTACAAATAAATTCTATAAAATTTATAAAATTTATTTATATTAAATACAGTGTAAGTGTTAATTTCATAATTTATTTATGAAGTGTGGAGTTGAATTTCATTTGAGTGCTAATAATATTTTGTTATCGTTTATATTTTTATAAAAGAATGTTGTAATTTATATGAGTTTGAGTGCTATTTTTTCCTTTCATCTCATCTAGATGCTCTTTAGTTGCCTTTTTTTATATATTAAAAAAAAAAGGATGAATTTTATATACTTCAAAGTTTTCTAGGCAAAGTAATGAACTTGGAATGTTTGTAGACAAGAACTTTGCAATTTATTTGGAGGAGAAGCATAAGGGTATTTATATCGTTATAAAAAATATTTTTATCTAATATTTAGTTTTTAGATTTAAAGTTTAATTGGATCTATAATTCTTTTAAAATGGTTAAATCAGTTTCAAAATTAAATTTGTGACCTAATTAGATCTAATTTTTTTTTCTTTCATAAATTAGTTAAACCTATTTTAGCTCTTGAGATGGAGCGTGCAATAGAACTACTTAAAAAAATTTTAAAAAGTGAGAAGAAAATTTTGTTTGCAACAGTAATACGATCAGAAATGTGACCATTTTATAGGGCGAGGACTACTGGCATGAAGTTCAGTATTAACGCACTGTTAGTTTCTGACACTAAATGGTGCCTTTCAGAATTTCCTTTTTTCCCCCCCACAGAAAGACTTGCTTAGTTATTACTTTTATTTTTCATCTCATTAACAGGCTCAGCAAACTTCCTAAAATTTAAAATATAAAGTTATAACACATGCAAAATTATGAAATTCACGTTTTAAGTAACAATGTATATTCAAATATGGAAAAAAAAAAAACAAAAACAAAAACCTTTGTCCTGTCTCCTACAAGAATAACGACTAAATACAGCACAAACTTGCGAAAAGCTGGAATCCTAGTGTTGTTAAGCAAATACACTGTACAAATCTAGAGTAGGGATACCCAAAGCTGAGATTATTTTCACCAGTCTATATCCCTTCCCACAGTTACAAATCTGAAACTGGGATTGCCTTCATTTTCCTCCAGCTTCTTGCTAGAATGAAATAGAAGGTTAACATCTAACATTTAAAAAAAAAAAAAATTCCGCTGCACTTACCACTGTGTTTTTTTTTTTTAGTACAACAATTAAGTTGATGTGGGATCCCATAAAATATTTGATACCCATGACAGGAAATCAGCTTCTACTCTACCACCTTCCAGTTGAACATACGCCAATGGTTTGCTGCTTGAGGCAACCACAAAGCTAAGTGACATCTTACTGATAGGTTCATTTTCAAAGTTGTTCTGAATCACCTCAATGTAACAGAACAAACTTCACATAAATGAGGATTATATTGGCAGCAGCAAAATGAATGCCAGTCTCCCACAGAGTTCACTAGACCATTCACTTCACAAATGGAACCCCAGAAGGAGTCTGCCAAGCATATTCCTCATATTGTGACCCAAAAAAGTGCCTCAAGAAGTACTCTTCGTATGGTATTCGCTCCGCAAAGAATTTCCAGACAACAACTGCAAATCCAATTGTTGATATGGGATTACACAACATTATCTGAGTGCCAACTGACCAAATGAAGAAACCACTATATCCTGGATGACGAACAAATCTATAGACTCCATAAGTAATCAGGTTGTGATGCTCCTCACGATAAATCTTGATAAGATGCGTAAAGGCCCGCCCAGCTGTTATAATTGCCATTTTCCGGATGAGTTCCCCAATTACCACCAGGGCAAGTCCTAAGTTACTTACCCACCAATGCTCCTTCAACTCAGGAAATAAATGAATTTCAACAAAGTATTCAAGCAAGGAAAAGATCATTGCCAGAAGATAATTCTTGCCGATCAGAAGTGACTTAAGAGTAACATTTGATTTCCCATGAATGGCAATTGCTAGAACATATTCAGAAATATGAAAGAAGATAACTGCCAAAAACATCTGAGATAACTGTCTGCAAGCCATATAACTGAAGATCTCTGTCATTCTGACAAATTAAGTGAGTTAATTTCACTCTCTGATGCACCTTGAACAATCTACAATGCTATGCTATCTTTACTGAATCAACTTTAGACCTGAGAAAGATGCAGAACCATACATCATTAGCACTGCAACTTGAGTTTCAATATCATCGAAAATGTGCTTCAATAATGTCACCATGAGAAATAAAACGTTCTGCAAACAAGAGAATTAAGAACTGAATTTAGGAATCAGAGCATAAATTGTTGAATGTCAAGATTTGGATATTCTGAGGGATCAGATCATCTCCAACAACATAAAATCATGGAAGGCAACAGCATGAAATGCAAATAACACATTTCTCATCTGCCCATAGATGTGAGCTCATCTTCAACATCATCAAAGTAAAAAACAACTCCAGAACATCAAAGAAAAAATGGTGTATACAATCTACAATATAGTTCTAAACATATCAACGTTTCTTAATTTCATAATGAGCGCCAAAATGTTTTATTGAGCATTCTGATATTCAGGTGTCCATGAATTTCAATAAGTTTTATAGAATTCATTTACAAGTTCACAATTGTCATGCTTGGTATGTCAAAGAATTCATTTAAAATTCTAAATTTTTAATTCTATTCAATTAGTTATTGTTGGCAAATATCAAATGAACTTTAACACTTTGTTTGGATGTGGTGAGGGTAAGGGGAAGGAAGGTTCATTAAGGTAAAGGGAAGGAAGGTAAAAGAAAGGGAAGTAAATAGTTTATCTCTTCTTGTTTAGGGGGAAATGAGGTAAGGGAGAGTAACGTAGTAGCTTGCTTGGAGAAAGGTAAGGGAAAGTAAAATATTGAAATTACAAAACTATTCTTTTATTTAAATATCACATACTATGTTCTTTACTTCATCTGAATCTAACCTTAATATATTTAAAGATGTGAAAAAAATTATACGTTCACAATATTGAAAGTTCAACTCTTAATTTTTTTTAGTTGAAATAATTATTGAATAATTCTCAACTTTCCTAAATTGAATAAAAATGAAACTGTACAAATTCAGGAACAAAAGTTAAATTGATGATTTTATAGCCACTACATTGGCCACTTGAGGCTGTAATTAAAACTCAAAACAAAACCTACAGCAAAATTAAACTCAATTATATACTAATCCCCATACACACACACAGAAAAGGAAGTTAAAAAACCTTCACATTCTTTTTTTTTTTAAATGTCTTAGATATACGTTATCAAAAAAAAAAAAACCAAGACACATGTTTAATCAAGGTGTGATCTTATAGAAATATCTATACCCTTCACTGCTTCTCAAAGACAAGTTCTCCAATGATATAACAACATCAACTCGGTCTCACATTGCAATCTCCAACCAAAATGAAAGTAAAAATGTAACATTAAGGGGCATTCGGTTCAAACAAACCAAACTGACTAAAACCGAATTACCGAAATTTATATTTTCAAACTGAACCAAACTGAATCGAACCAAAATATTTCGGTTTGATTCGGTTCATTTTTTCAGTTTGGGCTGCTTTAAGGCCCAATATTATCCAAAAACAAGGAATGCCCAAACTACCATCAACTTTCTAATTTCATACACAGGAAGCATTATTCACAAAAATTATTTATCCCAATACATTTCTAAGCAAACAAAGATTACGCTTTTGCCTGACAAACTTGCATTGATTGGTTATAGGCAGACTAGATACAAGATGAACAAGAAATTAAGAGTACATTCTCACTCGTCAATTAAGGACAACCCATGAAGAAGTCCAAGGCATGTTGCTTTCTGCTTCCCACACTTGCACGGCAACTTTCAACACTGAAATAGCCAATCAAGAACAACCCATAAATCATAACGAGTTATAATCAGCATAAAACAAAACAGAATATATATATATATGTTTGCAAGAAAAAGCTTGGACCTTGAAATTGGCAATCATAGTGAGCATAAGAGAAAAACCCCCAAAGCCCCCACCAGCTTGGTGAAGACCTGAATCAAAATAACCGCTGGATCCTGCAGCTGATGAAAGCTAGACGGGCAGAACCCAGCTTTTGATTCTAAAATGAACATCCCATGAGAAAAAAAAAAAAAGGTAAAACTGCATTTTTAACTTAAGCACATGAATATCTGTTAGAAGATCAGTAATGACGAACACAATACCTCTTTGAATTAAGAACTACAGAACCACAGAGAATGAAACAAATTCCAGAATTGCTAGCATTTTGCAAGGCAACAGAACGAGACTCCTCTTTGCAAAGCAGAAAGCCAAGAGAGAGAGGTAAGGTGAGGGTCGGCCGCGTGAAGCAGAGAGAGATGAGGTGAGGTCGGCGGCGGGAGGAGGCAGAGAGAAAGAGAGAGGTGTGTGAGGTCGGCGGGCGGCGGGAAGAAGCAGAGAGAGAGATGGGAGGTGAACTTAGGGAAATGAAGAAAGAATTAGGAGATTAGGTTTAGTGCTACTCCTAAACTTAAAAACGATGTAGTTTAGTAAATTTTGGTTCGATTTAATTTTTTAAAAATTAAAAATTCAATTAAATAGAAATAATTGAATTTTAAAAATTAAAAATCAAATTAAAATAATTAATTTTTAAAAAATTTTAAATCAAACAGAATTATCGAATAAATCCAGCTAAATTTTCGAATCAGCAACGTTCAGTTTGAATTAAATAGTGAATACTCTTATAATCCACTTAAAAAAAACATAGTTAACACAAAACAGTAAATTATCTTCCAATTACTCCTAAATCTCCTTTGTCAAAGATGTCCTGACAATGTAAGGACTTCGCTCCTTTTACAGAAAACTCTAAAGTAATAACCTCACGCATTGCCTTCATCCATCATTCACGATAACAAATCCTTATGATGTTTCGAAGAACATCCAAGCATAGCACGCCACATTTCAGGCTTTTATAAGTGCTCGAGTTTTATCCAAGTGTGAACTCAACATACTCTGAAATTGGTCACTTGCAAAATTTAACCATTCCTTCAAGGTTTATACTTCGCGAGAGTACTTACACACCTATATCATATATGTCCTTTTGCATGAGCTGAGCTCTAACAAATTTATGACCAGCAAATGAAGCAACATCCATGCTAATAGTAGTACATTTTTCAGTCTTCATATATAAAAATATAGAAGAAAGAATTCTAATATTTTTATTAATATGATGAACAAGATGATAAAATTTCGTAACTTTTCTAGTTTAACAACCAACTAAGCTCAAGAGGAATGAGGAAGTTATTCACAGGCAAAAAAGAATTACAGTTTTGGCTCTATTTGAAAAAGTTACCTTCAAAATAGGATTGGATTGTCCAATTTTGAACCAGAAAGAAGAATATTAGCAAGACAAGTAAAGCCTAACAAAAAGCTTTGCTTATTAATTTTTTTTCAAAGGATATTACAAGCATAGAAGGTTGTGGATTGAATTCTCAAGCATAGACCTTCCCAATGTGCCAGCAAAATCCTTCCCTAAATAAATAACATAGACAATTTTGTGCCCCAAAACTAAAAAATGTCTGCCTGTATCTTCCCTACCATTTCCTTCTTCTCTACTACTTTGTGCGCAATCACTGGGTTAACCCACTCGCACTGGAGAAAAAAAATCCCACAAAACCCACCAACCAACGTTGTGTCTACATTAAAACTAATTATAGTCACACTAACTGCTTCTAAGAGTGCAAATCACTTGTTTTCTAATCACTGTGAAATAAATTAAAAAATCTTTGTCACAATGTGGAAGCAAAATGAATAATTTTTTCACTACGTCATAGTCCTGAAATAAAAGAATCAAGCTGTAATCAACATAATTATACAGAATATCAACATACATAAACTATAATACAAGATTTGCAATAATAATAATAACAAAAAGTAGTAGTAATAGCAAAGATATTAATTAAAAAAAGAGATAATTACTATAAACCTCCAAACATTTAACATATCTAACTAAATCATCTTTCACATTTTAAATTTATATTAAAAATGCTCTGATAATTTTTCCAGTTACATTGAATGTTTCTTCAACTGTTAAACATGAGCAGCACATGCCGTTAGTGAAAGAAGACCTAGTAAAAATAGACCTTTTTAAAAAAATTTCAATGACAAAAATGCCCTTGTGCCCTTATTCTCGGTTACAGTCTCCGTTCTCCTTAAACGATTCCCTCTCATATACAAAACAAAACACTAAACTTCATGTTTGTATTCAAAAGAAATGCCTTGTCGCTCCACAGTTTCAAAGGAACCACCAGATCTGGATCCATACAACCTTATTTTTCTAATTTGTCAAAACCTTAAAAACAAAAATCTGGAGATGTGAGTATATTACGGATTGTTTGCGAAATCATGAAGACTAATGCGCTGATTAGCTTCACTTTGTATTCCTTTATCATCTTATTCTTTCTAGATTTTGCATTTGGTTCTAAGAAATCAATGATGATGAGAAAGAGTGATAAAAATGATGAAAGATACTAAATTCTTTCCGACGGCGATGGCAATTTTGTTTGTGGATGGATCGTAGTTTTGGCAAGAAATTTTGTTCCATGGGATTCTGAAGACATAGTTAACATCGTTGGTTTAATGATACTAAATTCTGTAGACCCATCCAGCAAGGTGGTCTTTGCTATGACTCGACTGATATTTAAACCATGGCGTCTTTGGGTTTTTAGTTTTGGTTTTGGAATCACAGCGTCACCTTGACGGAAGCGCACCAAAGTTTGATCTTTCGGTTGATTTCGGGTTAAATTATCTTGTCAGGCTTCATTTTTGTGGGACTGAAAAGTATGTTTCTCATCCATTTGAACGAGTGTTTTTCATATATGTTAACAAATATGATTGCAGAGGAAGCTGCAGATGTGATTTCCTGGACTGTTGGAAATGACATTCCAGTGTATAAAGATTCTGTGGTTTGGGTTCCAGGAGAAAGCCAGAGCAATAAGCAAGACTTTTGGCTTGCTCTCCACCCTTGTTTTGGTGCCAAATATGCTGATTCTATCTTGAATGGTCTCGAGATATTCAAGTTGAACAAATCAGATGGTGATCTTGCTGGAGCCAATCCAAAACTAAAAATGGTTCCTTCAGCAGCAGAGCAAGAGCATCATCCAATCTCAGGAGAAAGAAGGAAGAGCAACGGATTTGTGGTTGCAGCTGTTGTTGGGGTTATGGCAGGTGTTGCATTTGCTGTCTTTCTTGTTCTACTCTCCTTCGTCTACTGAGGAAAGGGGAAAACTAAGGATTCTATTAGAACTGAATCGTTACTTCCAACTAATCGTTATCGTCAATTTACAATGGCTGAGATGAAAGCGGCTACAACAAAATTTGGTCATATAGATCTTCTTTCTATTTTGTTTTGTCCAATTCATTAATTTGCTACCTTCAACAGCCTCATATTACAATCGTTTTTCAATTTTGCGGCTCTGGACATGAATTTCTAAGACAAAGATAAAGAATTCTGGCCTTTTCGAGGGAAAGATAGTTTTTCGAAATGGTAATGGCACGTGGATGTAAAATATCTAGCTTTTATGTCATTTTAACATAAATCTATGGAAAAAAATTAATGAAATAATTATTCAATATAAAATGACAAGTATAAAAAAATTATAATATAATTTTAAAATATGAAAAATAATTTAATTAAATATAAGAAGATTTATAATAATTATTTCTTACAAAAATGATTGATTGAAAAAAGAAAAATTGTAAAAGATTCGGCTAGTACAAGCCTTAACTTCAGTGTAGGGCTGAGTGGTTCAGCAAGTGCTTGCACCGATGAATCTGCCTGCAGCCGCCATTTTTCACCTATCTTTTTTTTAATCATTATTTAAAATATAAAATTAGGATTGAATACGATGCTCGAAAAATGACTGAACTGAATCGAATCAATTTCCGATTCAATTCAATTATGGTTCTTTATAGTATTCAGCCTTATTCCAATTTTTCTAATTTTGAAGAATCATGACTTAGATCCAATAAAATCTTGGACCGAATCAAATCAAACTCACTCTTACAAATAACAGTATGCAACCATACAAGGATTTTAGCTAACACACACCGAGACGAAGAGGCTAAGCATCAAGAATCTATGCAGTTTGGAGAGGAGAAAGTGAGAGAGGCAAAAGTGGCTCAACGACAATGAGGAAAATATATTTGGGTTTAATTACTATAAATCTTTGTATTTTGTTATTATTAACTAAATCATCCTCATATTCTCATATATATGATGTAGTCTTAATGTTTATTTCTGTTATATTATTATAATATATTTGGGTATGTCAAGAAATTAAAAATGGAATTATATTTTGAAACAAGTGTTTTTGAATTTCATATTTTTGTTTAGCATATCCATTTAATATGAAGAATAGTGAGATATTTTAAGATTTTAGAATCTCATTTTTAAGTTTTCAATGTAAATTCATATATCAAACGTGAAAACAAGATTGAAATATTATTATATTTTTATTTCTTAATATACCATACATGCTTTTAGGTCATTCTCTTGACTTTTTTATTTAAAATTTTAAGATTTTTTTATTAATTTTTTTAAGTTTGAACGAATAAAAAGTTACAGATTAAGTATAATCACAATTAACACACTTTAAAATCATAATAAAAACTAATGAATAAAAATTAATCAAATAGAATGAAATATTTATAATAATAATAATAATAATAATATTAAGTATACCCTCATTTTTATTGACATATGTATACTTACACTAAAAACTCTTTGTGTCCTTTTTCACTTACATACACTTCAAAATATCCATGATTTTTTTATTTTTATGATTTTGGTTATAATCTTGTGAGTGTCTAATTAAGGGTGTAGTTAATTTATTTGAGTTTTTTTTTGTCATTTCAAAATGAAAAAAATAACAAGATTAATGAGATAACGAGAATGATATAATTTGAAATTTTAATATAATGATTAGGATATTATGTGTTTTTAAATAATTTTAATAAAAGATAGGAGTAATGATAATTTAAATTCAAACTTTTGTGTGTCAATATAATTGTGTTCAAACTTTAAAAATTGTCAAAATAGGCTAAATCGTGAATTGAATGCAATGTAAGTTAGCTCATATATTTGTAGTGCAATTTTTAATAAAATTTATGTTAGAAGATGGTGAAAGTTGATTGAAATACTTTTCATGTTTATCTATTTTATGATTTTGATTTATTATGTTATTATTAATTTTGACTAAGACATGAGTTGAGCTAATATTACACTTAATTTTACGATTTTAGTCAATTTTGATAATTTTTAAAAGTTGGACAAAAATTGTATAGACACTCAAAGATTTAAATTTAAATTACCATTAGGCCTAAAAAATATTATAATTAAAAATAATTTTAAAATCTAATAATATAGATCAAAAGAGAGAGTATTTTATGTGATATTGAAAAAATAAAACTCCTTAGGTAAATATGGAAAATCATGAATGAGTTAGTAAAAATCTTAAGATTTTTAATGGAAAAGTTAACAAAATGATCTAGTAGCATAATAGAATGTCAAATACTATATCATACAATATTGAAATGTGAAAAATAATTTAGTTAGATATCTTTCAAAAAAAAACTTAGTTAAATATAACAAACTACATGAGTTTAGCAAGAGATTATCCAATACAAATGGCTCCATGTTAATACTAATAACAACAATAGCAGTAGTTATCGAGTATTGTTTTAAGTTTGGGGCTAAAATAATTTAATTAAATATGATAAATTATAGATCTAATGGTAATTTAAATTCAAATTTTTGCGTATCAATGTGATTATGACTCAAATTTTAGAAATTATCAAAACATGTCATAATAAAATTAAGTATAATATTAGTCTAATCCGTATTTTGATCAAAGTTAATAACAATGTAATAGGCTATAATCATGAAATATATAAAAAATAAAAGACATTTCAATCAAATTTTACTATCGTCTTATAGAAATTTTACTATAAATTACACTATAAATACATAAATTGAGCTAATATTATATTCAATTTCACAATTCTGGCCTATTTTTATTAACTTTGAAGGTTAAACTAGACTCACATGGACACATAAAGTTTTGATTCAAATTATCATTAAATTTAAACTATAGGGCTTATAGTCATCAACCAATATATTTTCGTGAGAACCCTAATTTATAACGATAACAGCTAGGATTAAAGGTCTTGTTCAAAGGATTGTCCAATGTGAATGGCTTAATAATAATAATAACTATTAGGTACCATTTTAAGTGTGGTCCTAATATTAGGCCGGGGCCTTCTTTTTATTTATTTATTTCTTTTTTTTAAGTAATAGCTTATTTAGCCCATAAAAATAATAAGAAGGATTTATAACTATCGACCTATATATTTTCATAAGAACCCTAATTTATAACAATGACAACTAGGATTAAAAGTCTTGTTCAAAGATTATCCAATATGAATGGCTTTATAATGATAATAATAATTATTATTATTATTATTGTTAGGCATTGTTTTAAGCGTAGCCCGAGGATTGAGCTCGAGACTTCTTTTTATTTATTTTTGTCTTCTTTTCTAAAGTAACATCTTGTTTGGCCCATAAAAATAATAAGGAAAGTCGATCATTTGCCTTAATGTCGTTTTGCCTTCTTTGTCGCCGTATCCATTTTTATTTGTGACTTTTAACTCTTTTCTACCTTGACAGAAAACGCCTATTTCTTTTCTTGGTATATCGTTGCTATCATTTCTTTATATACCAGTTGTATTACCACGTGCTTTGCACGTAAAAATATGTATTATTTTTATTTTTAAAATCTAATATTAAGTATATAATATTAGTTCTTCAAAAAAGTATATAATATTTAAATCTATTTAAAATTTAATATTTTCTCATTAGTATTTTGTCTTTATTTTTAATTATGATATAAATTAACTGACCTAAATTTAATACAAATTTTATATTTATATGACTTTAAAAATAAGAATTTTTAAGTGTATTTATACACGTGTATTTTTAATATTTATTTAAAAGATAAAATAGATAACTCTTTTATTATAATATTTGTTAAATATCCAAAGAATATACAAGTAAAGGTTTGTTGAATTTCAATCTAGTTGAATCACTTAAATAAAACATAATTATATATATATATATATATATATCTAAATTAACCTTAGAAATCAAATTCAAATTATACAAAAATAACAACAATAATAATAGTAATAAAATCACATGAATTCAAATTATACATTATAATAATAGTACTAATAATTGTTTTGAAGCATTGTATTCAAATTTCTATGAGAAATCAAATTATACAATTAATTTATCCACCTAATCAAAATAAAAGTTGGATCCAAATTTTTATTAGAAACTAAAATCAAATAATAATGATGATGATGAAGAAGATATAATTCTTCCACCTAATCCAAATAGAAGGAGGATCCAAACTTCTATTAAAACCCAAAACCAAGTTATACATTAATAATAATAATAATAATAATAATAATAATAATAATAATAATAATAATAATAATAATAATAATAATAATAATAATAATAATATTATTATTATTATTATTATTATTATTATTATTATTATAATTATTATTATTATTATTATTATTATTATAACCATCGAATTAAGGATAATTCAGTCAATTTAAAAGCTTTACCCTTCATTCATATATATATATATATATATATGTTAGACTGGGATGGTTAATCCTAAGTCTATAACCTCTTTTGATCTTGACAAAGGAGTTTGATCATTACTAGTGTTTTTATTAAGTATTGATTTTGCAGAAAAATAAATCTCTCAAGTTAAGTTGGAAGAAAATCTCTCTAACTCCAAAGTGACTCACGACCGCAATCAAGGATTCGTGACTGCGACTCTTAAGAAAACTTGCCAAAAATCAGACAGGCTAAATCGCGGAGTCATTCTCAGCCACGAACAAGCAAATGAAGCAAACCAAAAATGACAGACAAATTCGCAGTCTATGTCGCTCGGAGTCGCGACCGCGAATTACAAAAAGCTTCAAAAGGAAAAGAAGTCCACAATCAAAACTTGACAAGTGTCCTAGAAAGCCGTTGAAAGTCAAAAATCGTGAAGACTACATGTTGGTAGCAACCGCGATTAGAGAAGTGAAAGTTGCACAATTTGGCAGGCTGTTTCGTGGTTAGGATCGCAGTCTATACAATGAAAATCGCGACCCGCACTTATGTTAGCTGAAGA
>CATIWR010003416.1:0-23771 GCA_949677035.1 Omphalea diandra | reverse complement strand
TATATATATATATATATATATATATATATGGGAATGAATATTAGTGTTGCACACTCCTTAGAATAAAGAAAAAGACAAAGAAAGAAAGGAGAGAGAAATAGAGAGAGAGAGAGAGAGGAAAAATTTGTGTGGCTTATGTATTAGTGGTTTTTTGGAGTTCTACATCAATTTATTGAAATTAGTTTAGGTAAGTAAATTTAATTTATATTTAGATTATTATATATTATTTTAGTTAATTTTGATTGACTGAAATTATGTGAATCAATTAATTTGATTATGGGTGATTGTAGGATTTCAAATTAGGTTTTTACTCTAATTTAAATGGGAGGTTTTCATTGGAGATTAATTAAGATATAAACATTGATTTTAAATCTATAATTTTGATATAAGATGGTGCTTTGTTGAGTTATAAGGCAATCATAAATAATTGAATGGTTTATATAATATATTTTATGATAGAAATCATTGTTAGGATTATAGATTCTTAATAAGAATTTATAAATTTTATATCTAGGGTTAGAAAAATAATTCACGTTGATCTTTTTATATTTTGTTGACCTAAGTGTCTAATATAATGATTTAAAATTTGAGATCGATCCAATAGTGAAAAATAGATTGTTTAATCATAGACTTGTGCAATATAGGTATCAAAAATAATTATTTTAAAACAATAAATGATAATATTTTTTAATCTTAAATTATATTTAAAGTATTTATAATTTGTCTAGTATTACTGCTTAAATTTTTATAATTTTGAGGGCTATTCATATTTACTGTACTATAAAATTCGTTAAGCAAGATAATTCATTTGATGAAAACAATTTAGGATAGTAAATGGCATCAAATTTATCTCAAATTTTACATGGAGTATTTTTAACATGTTTAATATTACATATAAATTTTTCAAAATTTTTTGAATATTAAATGTACTAGTTTAAAGTCAATATATATTTATTGTCCGATAAAGGTTATCAAGTAAGATAACCTATTTAAGATTATAATTAGAAATAGTAAATGACTTCATTTGGATCCACAATTTACATGAATTATCTAAGATATATTTGGAGTTATATATAATTTTTGTAGGATTTTTAGAATCCTTAAAATATTTATCGTGGTAGAGTCTTATATGATATTTGATAAGGACTAATATTTGGGACAACTTATAGTATTGAATATAAGATAGATGTATGTTATAGGATTAAATTTATAGATTTATTAAGAATTATTTTGGATTATTTTGAATTTCTATTGACGTTATTTTAGATTGAAGTTAAAATATTATGGGAGTGTTATAATGAGATATTATATGTTTAATGATTATAGGAATAAAATTATAACTTAAAATGTTAAGTTAAAAATTATAATTAAAATATATTAGTTGATTAAAATTATAGGTGTATTTATATTTATATGTTTAGGATTATAATTTTAATTTAAATTTTATGTGTTAATTACATATTATTAAAGATAATAATATGATGGTATGGGATTAAATTTATAGGTTTATTAAGAATTATTTTGCATTATTTTTAATTTCTTTCTAAGTTATTTTGGATTGAAGTTTAAGATATTATGGAGGTATTATAATGAGATATTTTGTGATTGATAATTATAAGAGTAAAATTCTAACTTAAAATATTAAGTTAAAAATTATAATTGAAATATATTAGTTAATTAAAAGTTATAAATGCATCTATATTTGTATATTTAGGAATGTAAGTCTAATTTTAAATTTTATGTGTTAATTACATACTATTAAATGTAATAATATGATGTTATAGATGGTGCTATTAGTGGTGAACTGGCTTATGTGGGTTTTTGTATTGGTGTGTGTATTTAGGTGAGGGATTATATGAGTACAATTAAATTAAAAATAAATAATTGCTTGTATAATTGATTTTATATGCATATTTACTTATGTGCCTAGAAGTCAAAGAACAATTGCATCTATTATATGTGTATTTTTATGCTCAATATATTTATGGAAAATAATTTTATTATGTTTAATATGATAGTCGTTATGTGTTGTGTTGGAGTAAGACAAGGACTTGAACTCTAAGATGCAGTTAGGTTATATATACATGTATATATGGATATAAACTTGTGGAGGATGATCTAGTGCATACCTTTAATGTCCTCAATTGTATAGTATATGTTATATGTTGGTACAAAGCCTTATATTTTATATGTGGCTACAAAGCATTATATGTTATATGTTGACTACAAAGCCCTTTTATGAATTATCTGATAGATTTTGTCTTAGTCTTCCTCATATATGTGATTTTATGAAATAAATTATTACTCTCAATTTATTTGATTTGTACTTATATATGATTTGTGATATTTACTTAAACTTGATCATGTGATGTGCTTATGTATTATTGTTTATTTATTTATTATTTTACATAAACTTCATCAGAGGTTAGGACGTTCCCTAACTCATGTAATATCTCACTGAGTCGTGGTTATGTTCAACCCTTCATAACTCAATTTTATAGGTCTTTATTTAATATCAAGTGAGACTACTTATTTCTCTAAGTTGAGCTATTGATGCCATAAATACATTTCCTTTTAGTATTATTTATATTTGATTTAAGTATTTTTCTTATCTTTAATAGATGACCTATAGATTTTGAGTGTAATTTATTTATTTAAAACATATAAATTTGGTACATTGTATAGTAAGTAGTACATTATATTTGACAAGTTATCATTTATACATTAAAGATATTTTAGAATAATTTCTTTGCTATTATATTTCACTTTCACCTACTTGAAAATTTATTATTCTTAATTTAGAAGTACATATAAGCTAGTGAGGTTAAAGTCATGGCCTTAGCTTCACACTAGTCATGACCTGCAGATTTGGGCCATGAAAAAGGTGGCATCAAAGTTGTATGTTCATTAAGTATGAGATCATTAGAAAGTTTTGCCTATTGAAATCTTTTTTACTTCTACTTCAACATTTCTATCTTTGTGAATGCTTTTTTTTTTTTCGCTTGATCATTTGTCTTATAATTTATCAAATTCACTTGGTTCATAAATCTTTTTATTTTGCCTATTCATTCTTTTTCTATTTAGGTTGATTATTTAAATTATGTATAGGAATTACGTTTATCATCTTTATAGAGTTACTTGTGTTGTATGTAGTGACTATTTGATATTATTGCAATTGTAACACATGTTGATTATTAGTAACAAGTGGCTATTGATTTTATATAAATATAGAAAGGATTTGCTAGTCGTATTAGGATTCAATATCATTTATTTGGACTAATTCATCATTAGAATAATATAGATAGTTGATGATACATTTATTATGAAGGTGTGTGGAGTTATGTGAGATTAGAGTGTATAGTGGATACATGTGGTGTTAGTCAAACTAGAGAATAGAGAATATAGTGGATTATGTGTGATTATATATGTATAAGAAACTAGAATTTTGAGTTTATGTGTGATAAAAGATTTTAAATTATTCAGTAATAATTTTTGAAATTTTTTTATCAATGGCTATAATGATTAAGGATTGAATGATGAATAAATATTGAGTTTGGGAGAATTTATGTAGAACTTATTATAATGTGATTATTATCCTTAATATTTTAAGTGCAATGAGAGTTTTCTGAAATTAATGATTTGAAATTTATAATGATGATTTATATTTACAGTTTGACATTTTGGAGATGAAATTTTGTGAAGAGATAGAAATATAGCATGAACAAATTTTATAGAATTGATTTTATGATTTTGAAAGTTATTTAATGGTATTTTATGTTTGGCTAGAAATAAATCTTATATATAGAAAATTAAGGAGCATATGAGATTGATTCGGACTTAATAGTTAATTTATTTATTATGTGTTTAAAAGTTATGTAGAAAATGGATATATATTTTATAGGTGATATAAGAGAAGTTTTTATTATTCTAGATAAATTTGATTATTGATAATGACTGATAATTAAATAATTAAACTTGCAAGGGAGAATGTAATATTTTATGATTTCATTGATTGATTTTATGATTTTAGAGGTTTACCAATACTTATAAGTAATAAATTTGATGTTTGGAAAATAAGAAAAGTATAATGTACTTGATGTTGATTTTATAATTAATATGCCTTATTCTAATATTGGTTTATTGAGATTAAAGGAGATTAGTAAATATTAAAACTTGAGTACAATATAATATCAATTGACAAATTTAGTAGAGAGATATTTTGTGAATGAATACAAGTGTTACTTATGTTGAAAATCAAAAGTGGTTATAGAAGGATATTTTTTTTTAAAAAAATAATTATCAATGTTATATTTATTTATTTTAAGATCTTTAAAGAGATCAATTATTTAGTTTAAAGAATTAGTAAAATTAGTATTGATTGATGACTATGGATCTTAGAATCATATGACTTGGAATTTTTAGTGCTTATTATTATTTAATACAAGAATTAGAGATATGAAGATAAGCATAATAAATTTAAAAGTGATTTAATTACAATTAAAGTTGGGAGTTTTAAATATATTATTTTAGATATAATTATTACAAATTTAGAGATGAATTTTATTTGAAGGGAGAGAATGCAATATCTCTAATTTTTTATAAGTTAATTTTGATTATTTAGACCATATGAGTATTTTCATAATTTATATTTTAGTAATTTCAAGGATGAAATTATGATGAGGAATAAGAATGTAGCATCTCAAATTTTTCATATAGATAATTTTAATGACTAGAGATGTATGTGATAGAGTGAGCGTTGTTCATGATAAATAAGGATGAGAGCATCATTGACATGACCAATAGACTCCTAACAAATCATCACCAACATGAAGAAGTTTGGCAGGATTCTCACAAATCATGAGGTAACTCCAAAATTTTAAAGTTTTTTTCTCTTAAAAAGTTTAGTGCTAGAGTGTGCAGTATTCAAGAATACAATCCAAAAATAGGTAAGGTGCAAACGGATGTCTTGATAGGCAAACTCTTAACTCATGAGTTAGCCTTAAAGAAAGATGAGGAAATGAAGAAAATGACGGGACAAGGAGAAAAATTTGAAAAACAAGAGAAGAAAACCTTGGCACTCAAGTCTACTTCTAAGGAGAAGGAAGTGGAGGTTAGTTAAAGTGAAGAAAAAAGTGACAAGGAGGAAGAAGAGCTAGTACTGCTCTTTAGAAGGACTAAGGAGCTCATTAGAAGAAGAAAAGAAAGAAGAAATTTCAAGAAAGCTACTCCTAATCCTATAGAGAGATCAAATGAAGTCACTTGTTATGAGTGTGGCAAGCAAGGCCATATCAAATATGATTGTCCGAAGCTAAAGAAGAAGAAGAAAAGGGACAAAGAGAAGAGAAAAAGCTTCAAGGTCACTTGGGATGATAGCTCAAGTGAGGATGAAGAGGATGAGGAGATTGCCAATATATGCTTCATGGCTCAAGAAGACTCTCCTAATGAGGCAAGCACTTTGTCTCATTCTTATTCAGATTATGATAATTTAGATGATGTAGATGAAGAGCTTCTAGAAGCTCTTACTATGAGATGTGACAAGTATAAGTCACAAATGAAATCATACAAGAGAAAATGCTTAAAACTAGAGGATGATTACAAATCCCTTAGTGATCTTATAAGTGAATTGACGACTTGAAATGAAAAACTCAAAAAATCTATGAACAATCTTTCCAAATCATCTTCATCATTGGCTTCATTGAGAAAAGAGAATGACTCCCTAAAAGAAGAAGTCATTGAGCTTAAAAGCTCTATCTCTAAATTTCATGAGGGAAAGAAGTCTTGGATACCCTAATAGTATCACAAAGGCCACCCTTGATTAGACATGGTTTAGAGCCTCATCATCATCACATACTACATTTGTTAGACCAATAACACCTTAAACCTCAAATGTTAAGGTAATGAGGAAGAAAATTGCTCCAAGCACTAAATTTCCAATGCTTAAAGGCAACAGGAAAGCAAAAAATGGCTCAAGGCCTACTTTAATAAAGGCCAATCATGCTTACATATATAATAAGAAGTATGCTCATACACATAAATACAAACAATTCGCCACTACTTCTCATTATTCATGCACTTGCATGCACTTACATAACCAAATGAGAAGGCCTCCTACTTATACTAAGGTTGTACATAGGAGAAAGACTCTGAAGTCTAAACTCTAATGTCATTATTGCATGAAATATGGGCATATTAATATAGAAAGTCTCACCTAAACTTAGAGGACCTTTTAACTCCTAATCTTCTAGGATCCAAGTATGCTTGGGTACCTAAGAAAAAGTGATTCTCTTATATTATGTAGTGATTTGTGGCAGCCACTAATAAATTAAACAATTAGCATGTGGATAGTGGATGCTTTAAGCATATGATGGGCAATAGAAAGTTATTCATAGCATTGAAAGAAAAAGAAGGTGGAAATGTCACATTTGGTAACAATTCCAAGGGCAAGGTAATTGGCATTGAAACCATTTGTAAGAATGATTATTCTTTGATTGATGATGTTTTATTAGTTAATGGCTTACAACATAATTTGTTGAGTGTAAGTCAATTATGTGACAAAGGTAATAAAGTCACCTTTGATTCTAGAGAATGCTGAGTCACCATATTAGTGAATGATGAGGTTGTTTTCAAAGGTGAAAGGAAAGCCAATACCTACTCAGTTGACTTAGACAATTTGGCTAACCAATCTTTCAAGTGTCTTATGTCTTTTAGTAATGAGGCTTAGTTATGGCATAGAAGGTTTAAACATTTAAGCATGGATCTACTACAAAGCCTATCAAAGGGAAAGCTAGTAGAAGGTCTTCCTAAGCTAAACTTCACTAAAGACAAGACATATGGTCCTTGCCAAATGGGGAAGCAACATCAAGCCTCCTACAAAGCTCAAAATGTTATAAGTTCATCTATACGCCTTCAACTTATTCATATGGACTTGATAGGACCCACTAGAAGTGCTCGCTTAGGTGAAAAACATTATGCACTAGTCTTAATTGATGATTACTCTAGGTTTACTTGGGTATCCTTTCTAGCTCATAAGAATGACACTTTTGATGCTTTCAAAAGTTTTGCAAAAAGAATTCAAAATGAAAAGGGTTATTTCATTTCTTCTGTTAGAAGTGACCATGGAAAGGAATTTCAAAATGAGTCTTTTGAAACTTATTATTTGGCAAATGGAGTTTTTCACAACTGTTTAACTCCTAGAACACCGCAACAAAATGGTGTTGTAGAGAGGAAAAATAGAAAACTAGTAGAAATGGCTATAACCATGCTCAATGAGTATTCTTTGCCGAATTACTTTTAGGCCAAAGCCATTAATACTTCGTGTTACATTCCAAATACAGTTTTTAAAAGACCAATTCTCAATAAAACATCTTATGAGATATGAAATGGTAGAAAACCCAAAATATCATACATAAGAGTATTTGGATGTAAGTGTTATATATTGAATAGCAAGGATAATCTTGGAAATTTTGATTCCAAGACCAATAAAGGTATATTCTTAGGTTATTCCACCTCTAGCAAGGCATATAAAGTCTTTGATAAGAGTTCAATGGTGGTTAAAGAGTCTATGAATGTTGTTTTTGATGAATTTAGTAAAATTGATCTTGCAAAAGGTATTTTTGTTGATGATCTTATAGGTAACCTTGCTAAGTTAGAGTTGGAAAACACTCTAAGAAAAGAGGATAAAGATAAGGAACAAGGTGAATCATCAAGAGTAGATGAGGAACCACAACATCAATAAGAAGATGAGCCAAGTCAAGATCTATCCAAGGATTAGAGATTCTCTAAGTATCACCCCAAAGATTTGATAATTGGTGATACTTCTAAGGGTGTAAGTATTAGATCTCAACTTAATCTTTTAGAGAATAATATTGCTTTTATTTCTCAACTTGAGCTAAAATCTATTGATGAGGCTCTTGATGATGAAAGTTGGTTTCATATGTTATTTGTTTGTTTTTTCATGCTAAAAATTTCTCCTTTACATTGAGGACAATGTGTCTTAAGTGTGGGGGAGGGTTTGTATTGTTTGATAATTTTGTTTTTACTTGTTCCTATTTTATTTTACGTTCTTCATGTATATATATTTTAAAAAAAATTTGATGTTTTATTTGCTTTATTGTGTAAATGACTCGTTATTTACTTAATAGTTCCCTTATTTTCATCTTAACTTGGTCAAAAATATCTAGTTATGCCTTGGATTCACTTTCTTATTTTGCAAACCTAGTTTTATACCATAGTTATTTAATTATCACTATCTTTAAAGAAAATCTCAAGATTTAGAAGTTTACAAATTCTTAAAAAAATTAAAATTCATTTTTTTTTACACTATAAAGAAAAGTTTGAGCCTATTTTCTTTTAAATGTGCTTAATTTAAGTATTCCTTATTGAGTGAGTCCTTAAATAGTGCTAGAGTCTTTAGAACTTGATTTGTTATCGTTTTGAGACCACATTATTGAATACAAGCATAAAAATGATTAAGGCAGTTTAGGATTAGCCATTTGCTCATTTTCTTTCTTTATCCACCCTTTTATCCATTTAGTAAGCCCCATTGAGCCTATGAGAACACTATTTTTTTTATAATCTCATGTTTAGCTAGCCAATGAAGCTTAGTCCCTTAAAATATTAAATTGAGCATGTTTGCTTTAGGTTGGGATTTGGTTTCTACAATTCCAAAGGATTGTTTCATGAAATTAGTGAAAACTCTTAAGTTTAAGGTTAAGTGTTTTATTCCTTAGGGTGGGAATGAGAGAATGTTATTTGATTAATTGCTTAATTTTTTAATTGTTATCTTGTGTGATTTTATAATAACTCTTATTTCTTCCTCTCAAAATACAAAAAGTCAAAATAGAAAAGAAAAATATAGTAATATGAAAGAAAAAAGAAAAAAAGAAAAAAATAAGTTCAAAGAAATAAAAGAGGTAGAAGAGGATTTATTTCTTTATCGAGGCAATTCAATTTTATTTTGCAAAAGATATCAAGTAAGAGCCTAGAATTTTTATTGTTTTTAAGGTCTATAAGAGTGAGATTATGTTTTGGCGTGAGATTTGTTCTTGAAAGATCATGCAAGTTTGATTTTAAATAGTATTTAGTAAGCATGATCAATTATTTTGTAGTCCACTAGCCTAAAAACACTTGCCTTCTACCAAAGTCCCATTAAAACCAAGAGAAAGACCTTTTCATTTGTGCTTGTATTTGAATTAAAGTGGTGGAGATATGATTTATTCTTAAGCTTATGATAGACTTTTAGGCTATTTGTTGGATGATGAGAGCATACACTAACCTTTAAACACTTGGAACGAGGGGTACATTGTGTGAAACTTGATAAATGAATTTTTTTTTTTGGGATTTGTGAATGGATAATCGTTGATGAATTTGATTTAGGGATAGTTATGATTAAATAAGTATGCTAGAACATAATTTTTGCAAGTTTGAAAATTGATGAATTTTTTGCATAGCTCGGTTAATTTGATTTGTTATGATGCCGATAAGAGGATGAAATATGTTTATAAGTCATTTGTGTTAGTTTTTATGTGTTTTGTGCTTAGTATTTTTATTGTTTTGTTTTGAGCCTTTTGTTCGTTTCTTTTTTCGTTAGCTTAGCATTTTGCTTGGGGACAAGTAAAATGCTAAGGGTGGGGGAATTTGATAGTTCTTTATTTTTAAGTATTTTTAGGATTGATTTTATGGTTAATTGAGTCTAATTTGGAGAAAAATATCAGATAATGTCTGACTTTTGGCTTGTATTTTGTATTTTTACAGGAAATCCTAGAAATTGGAGCTTATTGATGAATTATAAGAGTTTTATGGGTGGAATTGCGCAGTTTCATAAGTTTAGGGATCAAATAAAAATTTGATAATTTAAGGACCAATTTTGCTATTTTCCAAACAAAATTTGAGTCCAATCCTTATTCAAATTGGAAAGATGTCGTGCAGGATAAAAGGAGAATTAGAGGCATCGGGTCCTATTCAAAATAGGAGAGTTTATCATTAGTTTTTTTCCTAATTGGTGGAGTATATTATTCCTATTTTGAATGAGAGTAAAAAGAGTATAAATAAGGGGATAGTTTTTTAGAGAGTTTTTGTTCGGTATTATTAAATAATTTGCTAAAGAGAGTTTTTGCTTTGTTTTCTTTTTCTTTTTCTGGACAAGAAGCTATCCACAAGAGGAGAATATTTGACCATCCATCAAGCTTGAAGAGAATTGAAGAATACAAAGGTTTTATCATGAAAACTTTTCTATTTTATTTTCTTTTTATTTTGATGTTGGTTAGTAATTCAGTTATGAATTAAATTAGTTAGGCACTTGGGTATGATGAACCTTAAGATGAGTTTTGAATTGTGATTTTCTAGATAATGCAATCTTTCATTATTTTATGGAATTCAATTGTGTTTACTCTTTATTTCCTTGAATTGATATATCTGAAATATTGATTATTGCCTTATGATTCTTTAAACTTAGATTGAGAAATCAAGTTATTGAATAGATTTAGCACAATTGAAAGGAGTTGCATGTACCCCTAGAGATATAAATCTTCTGGATTAGGGTCAAACCTATTAGTGAAATTCAAGGAACTATAATGCAATTTTAGGGGTTTTAATTAGGAAGAGATTCCAATTAATCAACCTAGAATTAGATGTTTATGATCTTGAGAAGGACTTTAACATATTAAAGTGATTTCCACGGTTCCATAATATTGAATTAGATTGTATTGTTGGAAAATTAATTTCTTAACAAGTCTTAGGGAGATTCAATACTCAAGTGTCGTTTGTCATATTGATCACCTTTTTCTTTCTACTTCATATTTTCATTATTCTAGTTTCTCAAATTAATTTATTTTAGTTTTAAATTAGTTAATTAAATATTGTTTTAAATTAGTTAATTAAATCACTTAAATTTATCAATTAAATAATAGAGAAAGAGCTAATACTAGTACTTTTAGTCCTTAAGGGATAGACATTCGATACTCTTACGCTATACTATACTCGATAGGTGCACTTGTCTATTCGATCTATAGGTGTTGGCCTCGGATCATATCAGAAGTCTTTAAGAAATGGCTAGAACATGTTGAATGAGCATATCTTTTTAAGTATTTTTGGGCTGAAACTCTAAATACTTAATTTTATATCTTAAATAAATTCTTAGTGAGACCTTTGTTAAAGAAAACTTCCTATGAGTTGTGGAACAATAAAAAGGCTAAGATTGCATATTTTTAACTTTTTGATTACAAGTGTTTTATTCTAAACACTAAAGACAACTTTGGAAAGTTTGACTCCTAATCCGATGAAGGAATTTTTCATGGATACTCTACCACTTGCAAAGGCTATAAAGTCTTTAACAACAAATCACTTATTGTAGAAGAGTCTATACATGTTGTCTTTGATGAATTTGACCCCACTTCTTCAAGAATAGAAGAAGATGTTGATAATCTTGTAGGTCCCATGAGTGAGCTAAACATTGGAGAAGAAGGAAAAAATTTGGAGAAGCTATATAGGATATGAGAAATGAAAGAAATGAAGATCCATTTCCTTCAACTCCTAATGAAGAACAAACTCAATTAGAAAATGGTTGGATTTACAAGAAAGATCACCAAAGAGATCTTATTATTGATGATCCATTAAATCTTATATCAACTAGATTATCTCTTACAAATGCATGCGCTAATCTTGCTTTTGTATCGCTTGTTAAGCCCATGCCTATAAATATGGCCATTAGAGATGAACATTAGGTCCTTGGTATGTAAGAATAACTCAATCAATTTGAAATAAATAAAATAGATCTTAGTTCATAGACCTCCTAACCATTATATTATTTGAACTAAATGGGTCTACAAAAACAAACTTGATGAATTTGCAGTCATTGTTAGAAATAAGGCTCGGTTAGTAGCTAAAGACTATAACCAAGAAGAAAGGATTGACTTTGATGAAACTTTTTCACCTATAACTAGACTTAAAGCCATTATAATTCTCTTTGCATTTGCATCTCACATGAATTTCAAATTGTACCAAATGGCTGTCAAAAGTGCATTCCTCAATGGCTACATTAAAGAGGAAGTTTTTATTGAACAACCTCCTGAATTTGAAAGCCATTGCTTTCCTAATCACGTGTTTAATCTCACTAAAGCCTTATATGGCTTGAAGTAAGCTCTAAGAGATTGGTATGAGAGATTGAGTAACTTTTTTTATAGAGAAAGGTTTTACAAAGGATTGGTAGATATAGATCTCCTTTCTAAGAAAAAGAATGGAGACATATTATTAGTGTAAATATATGTAGATGATATCATATTTGGTGTCACTAATGTTTAATCATATGTAGATTTCTCGAAAGTAATGAAGAGTGAGTTTCAGATGAGCATGATGGGAGAACTTAAATTCTTCCTTTGATTACAAATCAAGCAAGGGAAGAAAAGAATTTTCATCAACCAAGCAAAATGTACGAAGAAGCTAATCAAAAGATTTGGCATAGACAATAACCAACCTTGTAAAATGCTAATGAACACTAACATCAAGCTAGGCATGGATGAACATGGCAAGAATGTGGATAAAAAACTGTATGAGGTATGATTGGTAGTCTACTATATAACACAACTTCTAGACCTGATATTATGTTCAACATTTATTTACGTGCTAGATATCAATCTAATCCTAAGGAATCTCACTTACATGCTATAAATCACATACAAAAATATCTTGTTGGTACTCCTTACTTAGGACTCTGGTATCCTAAGAGTTCTTTATTTAAATTAAATGCATCTAATGTTGATTTTCCTGGGTATACCGTAGATAGAAAGAGCAGTTCAAGCACATGTCAATTACTTGGTCAATCTTAGAGTCTTGGAGTAGCAAAAAAGTAAAACTCAATCTGTCAACTGTAAAAGTTGAGTCGGTCTATGTTGTGTGTAAATCTTATGGATGAAATAACTTCTTGATTACAAGGTTCTTATAAAGCAAGTTGTTATTAAGTGTGATAATACTAGTGTTGGCCTAGAACACCAAGAAGGGGGGTTGAATTGGTGTTCAATTAAAAAATAAAATGAGGGATAAGGTGGCTAAAAAGTATAGTAGAAGAAGAGAGAAATTGACATAAGTGTTTATAGTGGTTCGGATGTTAACAAACCCTACATCCACTCCTTAATTCTTTGCAATTAGGTATTTCACTCGACTTAAATGGTGTTTCTAAGCTCATAATAAACTTTTACAACTTGTGTTTTCTAGGCTCACACAAAAACCTCTTACAAGTATTTTTAAGGCTCACACTAAAACCTCTCACAAGCGTTTTTAAGACTCACACTAAAACCTCTCACAAGTGTTTTCAAAACTCATACTAAAACCTCTTACAATGGTGTTTATTGCTCATACCAAACAATCACTAAAACATAGATAGGAATTGAAAGAATGAGTAGCAAATTTGTAAGAGTTTTAGTTACAAATTAATGAATTCTCTTGCATTTACATTTGTTTGGTGGAGCATTTATAGCCCATACCCACCAAAGAGACGTTAGACTAAAACTATTAACAAATCTCAAAGATGTGCTAGGCAGATTCAGCATTGTCAGGCTGAAGTCGCGGTTGTTACTACCTCTTCATGGTCGCAAATTTCCATTTTCCATAGAGGAACCCCGTTTGTGTCTAATGGCTAGTTCACATGTCAGCTTTCCATTGGTCATCGAGGAAAATATATTTGTTATGTTCTAACTATTCTTAAAAGTCATGGTCGAGAGATATCAATGCCTCATATGCGATTGAGACTGTGAATTCCTCTGTTTAAAGAGAAAACTTCAACTGCTTGAGTTATAGTCTCGAACAAACTTTTGAACTCATGATTTTGATCTTCAATGGACACCTAGGACACTTGAAAAACTGTGGTTATGGCTTTGGTTCCCTCCTTTATCACTATGAAATTTGCGGTCACAACTAAGGTGCCACACACACTGTGAATTCTTCTATGACTAATATTTTGCCAACTTTGGGTGTGTCGTGGCAACAGAGTTATCCGTGAATTCCTCTGGCCTAGCTTCATCCTTATTTGTGACTGATTCACAATTGTGATTTACAATACACTCACCGCGAATTAAAGTGAACTTTACAAGATTGGAGATTTAGACTCCATCTAACTTCTAATGACAAAATCTAACTTATAATCTGCAAAACAACACTTAATGAAGGCATTAGAATTAATCAATCTCTATTGTCAAGATCAAAAGAGGTTTATGACTTAGGTCAAATTAACCTAGTCCAACATTCTCTCCCTTTTTTATTTTGATAACTTACATTGACACTAAGAAAAATAAATGCATGAGTTTTGAAGTTGTGAAGTTGGAATGGTGAATGATTCAACGAATGCTTAAAAATTTCTAGACAAAGATCAAGGTGAAATTTTCTAAGTATGACATTCAATCAATCAAAGTGAAATTTCTAAGAATGACTACAAAGCTCCCCTTCAACTTATGTTATTTACTTATAAGGTATTTTTTCTCCCCCCTAGATTCTTTCTTGATTTTATCTCTCCCCTTTTGGCAAGATCAAAAAGAGGTTTCATAAAGGAGAAGAACAAATTCATAACAAATGGATAAGTGTTTATAAGGAGCAAAATTAATAAGAATTGCAATCATAAAAGTAAATTCCATCAATCACATAAGATAAAGAATTTTAAAGAAACATTTTTATTCATTTGTAAGCAAATTGTAATATCACAATTTTTCATTCAAAAAAAAGATACAATTTTTCAGTCTAGAATATTGGAGAGTCATCATCATCTCCAAAAGTTTTTTTTTCTTCTTCATTATTTTCACCTTCTGCTTCATCTTCATCCTCAATTTCTTCATTGCCTTCTTCTTCTTGGGTATTTTCAAATACAGTAAAATCTGAAAGATGACAAGAAGGAACACCTAATTTTTCTTGTAAATCCACCATGTCACTATGAAGATGTGAAAGAAAAAAGAATTTCCTCTTCATCATTCTCATCATCTTATCTAGTTTGTGGTTGATGGTGGCAAGAGGTAGTTTGGATTTGGGTTTTAGTTGAGGAGGAGGGACAGGTAGGCTCCTTCTTCAATGATAAGCCTCTTCCTTTTAGAGGCTTGGGAAGTTTCCATTTTCTTAGCCCCAAAAGAACCCAAGGTATAAGCATATGCATCCAGATGTATGGCTTTGGCATTAATCAAATAGGTGAGGTCAAGGAAGTTTTAAGAAGGCAAAAATTGCTTAGTAAGGAATTTTTCATTTTCCTCATCAAGTGCCCCTGGGAAGAAATAGATGGTTGTTATATGTGAAGGAAGAAGAAATTGGCTTTTCAATTTGGTACTCATATGAATAAATTGATCCATAAGATACCGACCGATTTGGATAGGTTTATTTTTGACAAGGCAAAATAGAAATGTCAAGTCCTTTTGAGACACTTTCTCGTTACCATCACCTTTAGCATTTACGAGAAAAGTGATGATATGATGGAGTATCCAAAAAGGTAAGGTTTTGATGTATTTGGCCATGAAGGTTTTCAAGTCGTGTTTGGTTTTTATGGAAATTTTTTACCAAATTTGGAATATATTGCGTTAAGAGCGGAGATAATGAAAGGAATACTTTCTCTGACTTGAAGGTTAAAAAGAGAGGAAAGTTGTTCAAACATAATAAAGTATGAATCACCAAAAGCCCTAAAAACTAATTCGTATTGCCCTACTTGTGATTCTGCTTTGCCACTCAGTTGAACCTTACACATGAATTCCCTAACAACTTCTTCATAATCGGGTTCATCCCAAAAGATGAACTCATTCTAGCCCAAATTTGATAGGAATGCATGAATTTCTACATTGATTCTAAGAGTCTCCAATAGAAATGTATAAGGAATTTTATTAGGGAGGATGATTTTTGAAGAGTTGGCTTTGAAGCACTCCTTCTCCTCTTTTGTGATGCCTTTCATTAGATGAAGTGTTGAGGGTACAGATGGTTGAGCCACAACTTTGCCCTTTTCTGCTTTTGAAATTTTCTTAGGAGCCATGGAGAAGGTAGAGAGAGTTTGAGAATTTAGAGAGTTTTGGAAAGGGAATAAATTTGGAGTAGGATGAAGAGATGAGAATCACTGTTTAGGGGGTTTATATAGCCATTAAATGGGTGTAAAAAGGGCTAGAAATGGCTAGAATTGGATTTATGAAGAGTTGGAAATGGTTGGCAATCAAATCACTTAATGGCTTGGCAGTTACTTAAATTTGCGTCTGCGAATTACGGAATCGAAACCGTGATTTTCGAAAAATGTGAGTAACGGACGAAAATTCCTCGGGAATACATGTTTCTAATGGTAAGAAATTTGAAATCTTGACCAAATTCGCAGTGGAGAGTGACAATCACGACCTCGAATTGACTATCGCCTTTTGGTGACATGGACCGTCAATTTGTGAACGTGAACAATGAATGTCGACCGTAAATTACAAAGCAACAAGGATAAGAAAAAGAATTAAGTTTTTAAAAAATTCAAAATTGTGATCCACTAGTTGTTGCTAAATTAATTGCAATATGTCATAGAAAAGCATAAGACATCTTGAAAAACAATCAACACATACATAATCAATATATAGGATCAAAATTTTCACTTTAGGGAGCTTCCATCAAACACTCCCAATTCTCTCTTGATAAAGTTCAATCTTTCTTCATTGAGAGGTTTAGTGAAAATATTTGCAAGTTAATGATTTATGTCAATAAATTCTAACACAACATCACCCTTTTACACATGATCTCTAAGAAAATGGTGTCTAATGTCTATATGTTTACTCCTAGAGTGTTGGATGAGATTCTTAGAAAGATTGATAACACTAATGTTATCACATTTGATGGGAATATAATCAATCACTTTACCAAAATCCTTTAATTATTATTTCGTCAAAAAGACTTAGGTGCAACAACAATCCGCTGCTGCATATTCGGCTTCTACGATGGATAAAGCAATCGAAACTTGATTTTTGCTAAACCAAGATACTAGACATTCTCCTATAAATTGGCACATTCCATAAGTATTTTTTTTTTATCTAAAAGACTACATGCATAATCCGCATTTGAATAACCTATGAGACTAAAAAATGAGTCCCTAGGATACCATAAACCTAAGTTTAATGTGTCATGCAAATACTTGAAAATTCTTTTAACAACATTTAAATGTGATTCTTTATGAGAGGATTGGAACCTAGCACACATGCATACACTAAATATAATATCAGGCCTAGAAGCAGTTAGATAAAGTAAATATTTGATCATACCTCAATATCTCTTTTCATTTATTGTCTTACCTAATTCATCTTTATCCATCTCGATGGTACCACTCTTAGGGCTTTTTGCTACTTTGCAACTATCTATGCCAAACTTCTTGAGTATTTCCTTTATATAATTGGCTTGGTTAATAAAGATCCCTTCTTTGGTTTGCTTGATTTATAGACCAAGAAAGAACTTGAGCTCTCCCATAATGCTCATTTTGAATTCCCTAATCATACACTTAGCAAAATCCTCATAAAGAGATTCATTAGTAGCACCAAAAATGATATCATCAATATAAATTTGTACAATAAGTGTATCATGCTTGTGCCTTTTAACAAAAAATGTAGTGTCTACCTCTCCTTTATCAAAATCATTTTTCAAAAAAAATTAACTAAGCCTTTCATACCAAGCTCTTGGAGCTTGTTTCAATCGATACAAGGCTCTATTCAATTTAAAAACATGATTAGGAAAATTATGAGACTCAAAACCAATGGGTTGTTTAACATCAACTTCCTCCTCAATTGCTTTATTTAAAAATGCTTTTTCTACATCCATTTGAAAGAGTTTAAAATTCATATGACATGCAAAGGCTAAAAGAATCTTAATGGCCTCTAATCATGCAACGGGGATAAATGTTTCATCATAATCTATACCTTCCTCTTAGTTATAACCCTTAGCAACCAATCTAGCTTTATTCCTAGTGATGAAACCTTGTTCATCTAACTTATTCCTAAACACCTATTTGAAACCTATAATTGGGTGTTCTTTAGGCATAGGGATAAGTTCCCATACCTTGTATCTCTCAAATTGGTTAAGTTCCTTATGTATAGCAGTCACCCAACTTTCATCATCAAAAGCCTCATCAATGGATTTTGGCTCAAGTTGAGAAACAAAACTAAGATTATTATGTAAAAGATTATGTTGAGATCTAGTACTTATACCCTTAGAGGTATCACCAATAATCAAATTTTTAGGGTGATCCTTGGAGAATCTCTAATCCTTGGGTAGATCATGACTTGGCTCAACATTTTGTTGATGTTGTTGTTCCTCATCTACTCTTGATGATTCACTTTCTTCCGTATCTTTATCCTTTTTTCTTGTAGTGTCTTCCAACTCTAATTTTTCAATGTCACCTATAAGATCATCAACAAAAATACCTTTCCCAATATCAAGTTTACTAGATTCATCAAAAACAACATTCATAGACTCTTCAACTACAATATAACTCTTATTAAAGATTCTATAAGCCTTGCTAGTGGTGGAATAACCTAAAAATATACCTTCATTAGTCTTGGAATCAAATTTCTCAAGATTGTCCTCAGTATTCAATATATAACACTTGCATCCAAATACTCTTAGGTATGATATTTTGGGTTTTCTACCATTTCATAGCTCATAAAAAGTTTTATTGAGAATGGGTCATTTAAAAACTTTATTTGCTATATAACATGAAGTATTAATGGCTTTAGCCCAAAAGTAATTCGGTAAAGAATACTCATTGAGCATAGTCTTAGCCATTCTACTTTTGTTCTATTTTTCCTCTCTATAACACCATTTTGTTGTGGCATTCTAGGAGTTGAAAAGTTATGAAAAACTACATTCTCCAAATAATAAGTTTTAAAAGACTCATTTTGAAATTCCTTTCCATGGTTACTTCTTATAGCAGAAATGAAGTAACCCTTTTCATTTTGAATTCTTTTACAAAGCTTTTGAAAGAATCAAAAGTGTCATTCCTGTGAGCTAGAAAGGATACCCAAGTAAACCTATAGTAATCATCAACTAGGACTAGTGCATAATGTTTTCCACCTAAGCTAGCACTTTTACTAGGTCCTATCAAGTCTAGATGAAATAGTTGAAGAGGTCTAGATGAATTTATAACATTTTTAGCTTTGTAGGAGGCTTGATGTTGCTTCCCATTTAGTAAGGTCCACATGTCATGTCTTTAATGAAGCTTAGCTTGGGAAGGCCTTCCACTAGCATTCATTTAGATAAACTTTGTAGTAGATCCATGCTTGCATGTCTAAGCTTTCTATGTCATAACCAAGCCTCATTACTAAAATACATAAGACACTTGAAATATTGGTTAGCCAAATTGTCTAAGTCAATTGTATAGGTACTGCCTCTCCTTTCACCTTTAAAAACAACCTCATCATCCACTAATGTGGTGACTCGACATTCTCTAGGATCAAAAATGACTTTATTACATTTGTCACATAATTGACTTACACTCAACAAATTATATTGTAAGCCATTAACTAATAAAACATTATCAATCAAAGAACGACCATTCTTACCAATAGTTCAAATGCCAATTACCTTACCCTTGGCATTATTACAAATGTGATATTTCCACCTTCTTTTTCTTTCAATGTTATGAATAGCTTCCTATTGCCCGTCATATGCATAGAGCATCCACTATCCACATGTCAATTGCTTGATTTATCGGTGGTTGCCATAAATCCCTACACAATACAAATAAATCATCTCTTCTTTGGTACCTACGCCTACTTGGGTCCTAAAAGTTAGGCATTGAAGGGTCCTCTAATTTGAGGTGAGCCTTCCTAATATGGTAATAAATATTAATATGTCCATACCTCATGCAATAATGACATTGGAGTTTAGACTTGTGAGTCTTTCTCCTATGCACAACCTTAGTATGGGTATGAGGCATTCTCATACTTTGGTTATGGGAATGTATGCAAGTGCATGAGTGATGAGAAGTGGAAGAGAATTATTTATGTTTGTGTGCATAAGCATGTTTCTTATTATAGATATAAGCATGATTTGCTCTTTAAGCCTTGGCTCTTGAGCCTTGAGTGGCCTTGTCTTTATCCTTGGGCATAGGTGGCTTAGTGTGAGGAGCACCTCTCTTGCCAACAACCTCAATACTTAAAGTTTGTGGTGTTTTTGCTTTAACAAATGTAGTAGGTGATGGTGTGGATGAGGAGGCTCCATTAAAGCCTAAACCATATCTAATTAAGGGTAGCCTTTGTGATACTATTACTGTATCCAAAGCTCCTTTACCCTCATGAAATTTAGAGATAAAGCTTTTAAGCTCAATGACTTCTCCTTTTAAGGAGTTATTCTCTTAATGAGGCTAATGATGAAGATGACTTAGAGAAATTTTTCATAGATTTTTTGAGTTCTCCATTTGAAGCCTTCAATTCACTTACAAGATCATTAAGAGATTTGTAATCATCTTCTAATTTAGAGCATTTTCTCTTATAAGTTTTCATTTGTAACTTATATTTGTGACATCTCATTATGAAAGCTTCTAAAAGCTTTTCATCTACATCATTTAGATCATCATAATCAAAATGAGTATGAGATGAAGTGTTTACCTCACTAGGAGAATCTTCTTGAGCGATGAAGCATATGTTGGCAATCTCTTCATCTTCCTCATCCTCACTTGAGTTATCATCCCAAGTGGCTTTGAAGCTCTTCCTTTTCTCTTTGTCCCCTTTCTTCTTCTTCTTTAACTTGGGACAATCATAATTGATGTGGCCTTGCTTGCCACACTCATAACAAGTGACTTCATTTGATCTCTCTCCAGGATTATGAGTTGTCTATTTTAAGTTCCTTCTTTCTTTTCTTCTTCTAATGAGGCCCTTAGTCCTTCTAGAGAGCATTGTTATCTCCTCTTCCTCCTTGTCACTTTCTTCTTCACTTGAACTAATCTCCACTTCCTTCTCCTTAGAAGTGGACTTGAGTGCCAAGGTTTTCTTTCCATATTTTTTTAGATTTTTCTCCTTAGTCCTTCATTTTCTTCATCTCTTTATCTTTCTTTAAGGCTAACTCATGAGTTAAGAGTTTGCTTATCAAGACATCCATTGGCATCTTCCCTATTTTCAGATTGGATTCTTGGATACTGCACATTCTAACACCAAACTTTTTAATAGGCAAAGACTTTAAAATTTTGGAGTTTACCTCATGATTTATAAGAATCCTACCAAACTTATTCAGTTGGTGACGATTACTAGGAGTTTATTGATAATGTTGGTGATGCCCTCATCCTTCTTCATCATGAACAACTCTCATTCCGTCACATACATCTCTAGTTGGCTATATTTCACCAAGGGGTGCCTTCATGATAGTTCTCCAATGCTTTCCATATCTTATGGGTTGTTTGTCAATGTTGTACTCTTCCAATCTCTTCTCTTAAGAGAGTGCTTATAAGAAATGTCATGGCTCTCTTGTTCTTGCCATTTGATCTTCTATGTGCTTCAACCCACTCTTCTTTAGGAATGAGTTCTTCACTCCCATCCACCACTTTAGTGGATAGCTTCCATTCTTTAACAATAACATCCCAAAGACCTACCACATCTGTATCAACATAGACCTCCATCCTATACTTTTGATCAGTATAGTCAGCTCCATCAAAGTAAGGCTTGAGGTGTGAGCAAATTCCCTCTTGTGCCATGATCTTCACTCACCCAATTAAGGTTCATTTGTGAAACTTCGCTCTGATACCACTTGTTCACCTAAGGCACTAAGAAGGGGGGGTTGAATTGGTGTTCAATTAAAAAATAAAATGAGAGATAAGGTGGTTAAGAAGTAGAGTAGAAGAAGAGAGAAATTGACATAAGTGTTTATAGTGGTTCGGGTGTTAACAAACCCACGTCCACTCCCCAATTCTCTATAATTGGGTATTTCACTCGACTCAAATAATGTTTCCAAGCTCACACCAAACTTTTACAACTTGTATTTTTTAGGCTCACACAAAAACCTCTTACAAGTGTTTTCAAGGCTCACACTAAAACCTTTCATAAGTGTTTTCAAGGCTCACACTAAAACCTCTTACAATGGTGTTTATAGCTCACTTCAAATAATCACTAAAACATAAATAAGAATTGAAAGAATGAGTAGCAAATTTGCAAGAATTTTGGTTGTAAATTAATGAATTCTCTTCTATTTACATCTGTTTGATGGAGTATTTATAGCCTATACCTACCAAAAAGACATTAGACTAAAATATTAACAAATCTCAAAGATGTGTTAGGCAGATTCAACATTAAATACTTAACAGGCTAAAGTCACGGTGGCTACTACCTTTCGCGGTCGCGAATCTCTAATTTCTATAGAGGAACCTTGTTTGTTTATAACGGCTAGTCCACGTGTCAGCTTTCCATTGGTTATCCAGGAAAATATAGTCGTTGTGTTCTAACTACTCTCAAAAGTCACGGTCACGAGATATCAATGTCTTGGACGCAACTGAGACTATGAATTCATATATTTGAAGAGAAAACTTCAACTGCTTGAGTTGCAGTCACGAACAAACTTTTGCACTTGCAATTTTTGATCTTCAATGGACACCTAGGACACTTGGCAAGCTATAATTGTGGTTTTGGTTCCCTCCATTATCACTATGCAATTCGCAGTCACGACTAAGGCGTGACACACACTGCAAATTCTTTTGTGACTAAGGCTTTGCCAATTTTAGGTGTGTCGAGGTAGCAAAGTTGTTCACGAATTCCTCTAGCATAGCTTCATCCTTCTTTTGCAATATACTCATCTTGAATTAAAGTGAACTTTACAATGTTGGAGATTTAGACTCCATCCAACTTCGAATGATAAAAATTAACTTATAATCGGCAAAACAACACTTAATGAAAGCATTAGAATTGATCAATCTTTATTGTCAATATCAAAAGAGGTTCATGACTTAGGTTAAATCAACCTAGTCCAACAACTAATACCATAAACTTGTTTAAAAATTTAATCTAGCATTTTAGAAGTAAGCATATATACATAAGATATCATTTCATCAGAGATCATAAAACAATGGCAACATTATATTGGAATTTGTTGAAACTGGCCATAATTGGTAGATATTTTCACTAAACCTCTTTATGATGAAAGAATGCAATTCATCAAAATGGAACTCAGTATGATAGATGGTAATACCTTAAAGTAGCTTCAATCAGGTTCATCTCTTTCTCAACTTTCTTTTAAACTTTATGGCATTTGTTGCTATTTGATCACTAATAAAGCTTTTAGATTCATTGATTAAAAGTTTTAACAATGAATGATTATGATTAACTTGTCAAAATTTTAGTTGAATTCATGATCATTTCATTGAATTTGATTGAAAATATTCATCAACTAAGCTTTAAAGTTTCTTTATTTCATTAAAAATTGGTTTAAACTAAGTTTTTGATTGAGGAACATGTTCAATGCCTATTTTGTTGTTTCCTATGATCATTGAATTACATATGAATTCATTAATTTGAATTTGTTACCCTTCATGATCATTGTGAATCATCAACGATCATTGGCACTTTTTCAATGGTCATTGAAATTGTGCCACCATCATTAGATGAACTTTTCAGGAAACCAAGTTAATGATCATGTCTAATGACCATTGTCATTATCGATATGACTTTTAACCACCTCTAATGGTCATATTTAAAAAAAAAAAAAGAGATTGCATTGAACATCTATTTAAACCTCTTAAACCCCTTTATATATATATATATATATATATATATATATATATATATATATATATATATATATTTTGTTTTTTTTTTAAATATTAATAA
>CATIWR010003390.1:0-13628 GCA_949677035.1 Omphalea diandra | reverse complement strand
TATATATATGATTGAATTGTTACATGTTACATGGAAATAATATGATTATGTTCTATTACATGTATATATGATTGAATTGTTACATGTTACATGGAAATAATATGATTATGTTCTATTACATGTATATATGATTGAATTGTTACATGTTACATGGGAATACAGGCCAAGTGACAATTAAATGCTCTTAATGATTACTTGGCATATCATTTGTGAATAAGCACTTGCATATCAAACAAAAAGGGGCATTGTGACCGACTTATCAAACACTTGCATATTACAGGAAGATGGACCAATAGGTCCCAAATCATATGTTACATGAATCACATGAATATCCCAGGAGCAATGTTTGCCTTGCTCGTTCATGATAAAAACAAAGTTATTGCATTTGCACTTGCATAGTAAATTGTTATACTTGCAAAGTATCTTGATGATATTTGATTATAGATTATGCCATGAGAATTTGATTATTGTTTTTATTCACTGAGTCGTGACTCACCAAATCGCAATTATTTTTTAGATACTGAAGCATAGAGTTTGGACATTTTGGTGCATAAAGTCTTGCATAAAGACATTTGGAACACAAGTCGTCAACTAAATCCCAACTCTCTCTCTCTCTTTGCATCATGTACATACATTTGATAGGAACAACTTATGGTCACTGGTGTTGACATTAGTTAACATATGTGTACATTAAATACATATGGGATTATATATGGATGATGAATAAACCTTAATGTGTATGCATTATAGACCTTAAAATGCCATGATTTGCAACTGAAGACGATAGTTACAGTTGGTGGTATCAGAGGATTCAAGCACACTCGAGGCAAACGTGCAAATCAGTGTGTATGACATCGCAGGGCCGACAGGCAAATCCCAGATGTTGAGTGCTCTGATAAGTACCGGCTATAGCCACGTTGTGACGTTACAATTTGTGGTATCAAAGTTGATTTACAAATGATAACAATGGATGTCACAGTTATTGGTTTGACAAGTGAATTTAGATGTTATAGTTTTGGTATCAGAGAGGGCTCAAGCATACGCGAGGCAGATGTGCAAATCCCGGTGTGTATGACATCACGGGGCCAACGAGCAAATCCTGGATGTTGAGTGCTTCGATTGGTACCGATTGTAGCATTACAGATTGTGGTAAAAAAACAAAAAAAAAAAAGTATGAGAGCAACATGATTTGTAAACACAATTGGTCGTTATATTTATTGGTATCAAAGCAAATATGAATATGGTTCTTACAAGACGTGTAAATCCCGATATGTACTACATCGCGGGCCCAACGGGCAAATCCCGGATGTTGAGTGCTCTGATAGGTACCTATTGTAGCATTACAGAATGTGGTAGCAAAAAAAATAATAATAAAATGCTATCATTCAGTGGTATCAATGGTTGTTACATTTATTAGTATCAGAGCAATATGAGTTATGTCAGATGAAAATGGCTGTTACAGTTAGTGGTACCAGAGCAAATATGAATACGATCGTTACAATAATTATGTGCATATGTGCTTGAAATGAAATACATATATGCATATGCATTTAAAAATTAAATTATAAAAATAAAGCGCAGTCGCGCGCGCACACACACACACATACATTATATCTTGCTATTGATAACAGTTCGGACTTATATAGGTCAATTTGAAATGGTTCGACTATTTAGATCGAATAAAGATAAATAATCGGTACTGTCCTAAACTATTATTTTGGTTTGGACTGATATAGTTATTTTTGGTTTTTTCTAGTTTTGAATATTTTTCCATCAAGTTAATCGGTATGGCTTGATATATATAGGATCCATGCTCATCCCTGGCTAAGAGTGCCTATTTTCTTTATCTTTCATATGTTCGTTGTGAACGGATTCATTAGGTTGACATTTTGGACTCACAAGGCCCCATTTTTCTCTGCCATATTTTGTCCATACTAATGTATGACTCATATAATGGTTACTTCTAACACACAACCCTTATGGTAGCATGTCCATTGTAAACATATTGCATATTCCTTGGATGAGCATTTGATTATACTTGTGAATTAACGACAATATGATTATATGTAAATATGAGTTGCATAAATGATAGATATCTCATGAAGCTAACATAGCTATCCTACTAATAAGGTAAAAATAAGTAATGTATTTCCATTTCTAGTTGTCATGCTTAAAGGTAGAAGTCTCTCTTTCCACAATTCCTAGTAGTAATTTATGTATCCTTATTGTAGGTTTTAAGACTTGGCATTTGTACATTATTGCTTTGGTTAGTGATTGCATAAACCCCTATATGATTATCTACTATACCATCCATATGATGAATTTGTGTTCCTATTTTGCTCAATATGAATGTGTGAAATAATGCTAGATGAATGATTAAGGTCGTTATAAAATGGATCAAATAATTATGAAGACAACATATAATTGTGAACCATAGATTTTGAAAAGCCAAATGCCTAAATCTATGAGACTTGACCATGCCTAATCTATTCACTAAGTTGTACTAATTTCAAACTTGATATTTGATGGAATGAAGATAGATTAGGCCTTTTACTAAACCTTTTAGACTAGAACCAATCCTTGCCCATGATTTTGTCTATACCAAATTCAAGTGTTGACTCCAATCAACCATATTAAATATCAATAAAAGTACTACCCCTCAAAGTCCCCTATTAACCATTTGATTCACCATATAGGCTTTACCAACTAAAAAGCCTATCCTTATATCCTCTTTTGGTCCTTTTTGGTGTCATTACTTACAGTTGTACCAAAATATGACCTTATATCTTCTCAATCCCTCTCCTTTTATGGTTGATAAAAGTCTCGACTTGCAAGGAAAATTTCACTCATTTAAGTGAACATCCATACACTTACAATAAGGATTGTAATCAATTATGGGATGTGAATAAAATTAAGAAAGGAAATTAGGTATTTAGTTTATAGGAGGAAGTGATGTTTGGTCAAAAGTAAACATTAAAAGTTATTTGTAAAGGTACTAAGCTTTGCTGACACAAATATGCTTGTCACTAACCATGGATACATGTTGCTAATCATCCACAAAGTAAAGAACCCATAAACGTGTTTGCCAAAGTACATATGGCTTTTACCGTATACATATGGCAAATCTAAGTTCCATCGACTCATATAGACTTTCTTATGATCACCTTGGACTACATAGGGACTTTTTAAGATAAAATTAGGTCACTTAAAAAGGTTTTTGAATGGATTAATTGACCATGACAAGCTTTTAGACACCTAGAAAGAAAGAAAAATAAGAAAGAATTCAAGATGAATTATTTCATGATAAAAGATATCTCATGAAGACACTAATCACAAAAATAAAATAAACTATTTTATACAAGAGGAAAATAGTAAATACAATAAACAATAAATATTTTATGATAAAGGGAACTAAAAGAAAAATTATAAATGCACAACAAATTTGTTGAATGAATCTAGATAAGTTAAGGGGCCATAATTCAAATGAATAAATAAAGCTTAAACAACGCCAACTGTATCCTTTTAATATCCTTCATGTGTTATTTTCTCTTATCTTCCATGACCTTTTTTTGAGAAATTTTTCTTACATGTTATGTCTAATACTTCATTTGTTATATTAGACTCCAAGATTGTAAAATGATAAAGCTTAGGTAGGAGAAGAGGCAATAAGGGTTTTACATCCCAATCTTGCAAGAATAAAGTATGATCAAGCTTTGGAAAAGAGAAAGAAAGGAGGCATACAACAATCCAACAAAAAAAGGCAGAAACAAAATAAAATGGTAAAAATAGATAGGACAAAAGATATGCCAAAGTAAAAAAGGAAGAATGAAGATGTATAAACCCTTCATACAAAGATGTATAGACCCTTCATTGGAGGGATATGCCATAAGAGAATAATTAAGGACTTATAGAGACCATCAAATACTAAACATCCATATATGAATACAATACTCCAAGTAAATATCGAAGGATCTAAGGGAATATGAAACTAATAAAAAAAAGTGGAACAATACCTCAAACACTCAAAAAGAGAGGAAGCCAACCAAATATAAAATTTGGCAAATTACTTTTATTAGGGCAAAATCAAACCCTAATAAAATAGGACAACTTCTATATAAGATTGCCTAGGTAGATCCTAATAAGCAAGCATAATTAGTCTTTCATTCTAGCTCCAATTAGTTGGCACTCAAACAACTTTCAATAAGTGAATGAAGCTGAACTTAGGTTTTAGATCAATAAATAAAAAAGCAAGAAGCAATTGAATGTCTCTAAGATGAACTCCTATATTCATATTAGCATCATGTATACAAATGAGGAGAAAGAACACTTATTAGCTATAGATCTAGATGAATAGGATTACAAAGTTAGGTATATAAGGCTAAAAAGGTCAAAGATTATGTCTTAAAACCATGAGAGATCAATCAATGAAAAACCATAACAGATCAATCAACAAAAAGTGAATTGTCAAAGCTCTAATATATTAATATATCCTTTTTGTATACTTGGAATGTTAATGCTACTTGTTTACTTTGCTTTATGCATTAGAGCCATTGAAATGTTTTTAATATGCTTTTATCACATGAATAAGAAGGCAAAACCAAACATTATAAGAAAGTATTACATTAGAGTGATATAGTAAGAAAGGGAAAAAGCAAAGATGGACTTAAAAAGCCATAAGAGAGATTATCCAAGCTAGTAATAAAGAAAGCTAGGAAATCCAACCAACTAAGAAATATAAGAAGGAAAATAAAAGCACAAAAATTTCATAAAAGAGGCATATATATGTCAAGCAAGGATAAAGAAAGAACTTGCATCAAACTATGCCATGAATGGACCAAACAACAAATTAGGAAACATAAAGAGACCATTTAGATAACCAAGCTTAAATAAAGGATGTAAAAGCTAATAAAAGGGTCCTACTATAAGAAATGCATTAATCGATGTCATCATGGTAGTAAACTATTAAGTAAAGCCACTAAAGTAAGCCTAGTGAAAGTAAAGCTTTAAAGGATGGCAAAGCCTATAAAATACTCCTAATCATGATAATCTTTTATTTTATCCTTTTAGTATCTTTGAATTACTTAAATTATTTATTTACTTTGCCTTGATTTCTTCATCATTACATTATTTTTCAAGCATGTGTCAAATAAAATAAAATTAAGAAAGGAAGGATGCAATATGAACTTTACAAGTGAGTGGAATGAAGAAGGAATAGCTCAAATCCTTTAGAGTGATAAGAAAAGTGAAATAGAAAAGGATTGACTCAAGCCCTACAAGAAGGGAAATGAATTAAAGAAGGAAAATAAAATAAGAATAATGCAATGATACAAAAAGGAGATATATAAAGAAGATGCATTAAAGATTAGAAAGTGATAGAAAGGATAATAAGAATACATGAAACAAACATGATAGTGTCATGCAATAAAAAAAAAAAACTCACATCAATTAATGATAAAAAAAAAAAGAAGGATCATGTGCAAAATCTAGAAACTAAAAGGGCTATTGAAATCTCCAAGATATCTCTTAGCGTAAATTATGAATGGGAGATCAAGACAAGAAAGCAAAATTAGAGGGTAAGATAAGCAAGCAAAACTAAAGAAGTGTAATAAAAGAGCTATATTATAGAATAAAATACTGAAGAACAAATTCAAAGAATTAAATAAAAAAATAAATAATAAGAAATTGATACATAACAAAAAGAAAATAATAGAAGATAAAGAAACTGACAAGAAAAAATAGAAAATAATAGTAATAGGAAAGTCAAAGTGTAAGCAAGAACTAAAAGATTGAAAGCATAAACTGTGACATCCCATTTTCTATATATATATATTTTTTAACTTTGCTGAATTTGTTAAATAGCTTGAGTTCTTCATTTGTTTTGAACACTTTATATTCTTGTATTACAATATAGTAACTATTTACAAGAAACATACATGGCTAAAAAAATAAAATACTAAAAGAATGCACACTAGTATAACCTTTATCATACTACTAGACAGTGATGATAGTGTAAGCTTCAAATTTTGGGCCTTAGGATACAAAGCTTAATGATGAAATCACTGAACCAAATCCCTATAATGAGAAGGGAATTGTTTAAATAAGGGGATGAAAGGCCATTGTGAACCTTGGAAATGCCTAAAGCCAAGCATAAAGTTGTTTGCTATGCATGATAAGCTATACAACCCATCAAGCAGGGTTGTACAACCCATTGAACAAGGCTATACAACCCTTGCTAAAACCCTAGACTATAAAATAATCTATAACTGGTCCTCCCTTTAGCATTAAGGTTGTACAACCTTAACAGAGGGATGTATAACCCATCCTTGATTGTACAACCTACATGTAAACCCTAATTCTAGTACAACATTCGCCTTCTCTATGATTGGATGCTTCCATGGTGTAACCATAACTATTTATGGCACTGTGTACCCATCCAACACTTATAAATACCTTTTTGATTTTTAAGGGAGGGGGAGGTTTGGAAAAACCCTAATAAAACTCTATGAAAATCAATTCCCAAATACTCCTAGATAAAGAAAAACCAAACTCTAACTTCACCCCATTTTCTTCAAGGTATAACTAGGCCTTTATCTTTGATTTTGTATATCACCTTAATCATTTTTGGGGGATATTAAACTCGTTATATGCTTTTGAGGGCAAAGATATCATTATGACATACCGAGGAATCCATTTCCCGTTCTTCTTATCTCCCTATTCTTTCTTATTTTATGTTTTTTAAACCTATAAAATAAGGGTTGTACAACCTTGTTAGTAGGATGTATATCCCTTATTCATGGTTGTACAACCTAGGTTCCCTATAACACAATAAAAGATCTTTATCTCCTTTCTTTCAAATTTCTTACTTTTAGGAGTATCTTTTAGGATCTTCCTTCTCTTAAATTTCTCTCAAAATCAATGATGGTTGATAACTCAACGAAAAACATGGAGGATTCCTAATAGGCATTAAATATTTGCATCTATAATATGAAATGACAACTTTCTTTCTAACAACTAGTTCTTTATTTTAACCTATAAAAGGACACACTCTCAACATAAACGAAGAGAGAACTATTCCATTAATTAGGTATTCTACTATAAAAGCCACCAATATTGATCTAGCAGTCAAGAGAGATTCATTATTTAAAGCCTGCAAGTGTTATCTTCCAAATAGAGTTTGAAGAATAGGCTTTCTAGATATTTTATTAATACTCTCAACTATATCAAGCATACTTTATGAGTGTACCTTAAAGTTTTCTATTGCTTGAGTGAGAAAGTTACCCTCATCTTTAAAGTTGTATTTTGCTTAAGAAAATCCTTGGTTAGGAGATCTTAAAAACAACATTTTGTAAAATGTTTAAGGTAATACTTGGAAACTACTTTGGGATAAGATTTTAGTAACACCTATAAGACCACTTGTAATAGCTTGGTAGTAACCAAAAACTACTATTGTAAAGGTGGTTGATAGCACCCTAAGCTATCTTGATACTAAAGACTCTAATGGGTACTATAGGAGATGACGTAGGCAAGTTATGTCAAACCTCTATAACTCTTGTGTCAATTCTTCTTTCATTTTTGCATTTTGTTTTTATTTTTAATTACTTGTCAGTCCTTATTCAACCCCCTTTATAAGGAACCAAATCACAACAATTGGTATCAGAGTAAGTCTTTCATCAAAGCTTAAGTTCACAAAGCAAAGATATTGGCAAGTCATGAAGAATCACAATCCAACCACAAGCCACCATTCGTTAGGGGAGATGACTATGGGCACTGTAAGAATTGTACGAAAATCTTTCTTGATAGTGAAACCATTGATTTATGGGACATTATTAAAGAAGGATGAGAAGTTTCAACAAAACTATTTGGAGAAGTTTTTGTACCAAAACCTAAATGTGAATGGACTACTAAAAAGAATAAGGCAAACCTAAAGAACAGATGAGTAAAATGTGTTTTCTTTAGTGCAATCCATAAATCTCAGTATGTTAAGTTGTAAATTTGTACATCAGCCAATGAAATATGGGACACATCGCAAACACAACATTAAGAAACCAGTGAAGTTAAGAAGAAAAAGATATAAATGCGTACATACATGTATGAAACATTTGTATATCAATATAGTGAAACTATTATTAAGATGTAGAATAGATTTATAAATATTATGGGTACTCTAAATGTGATATCCCAATTACTAATAATTCCTAAAGTAGGTGCATTAATATATTCATAAAACATGGAATACTAAAGTGACACAACATCATTAAAATCCTCTCATTTTATCCATTATCATTAAAGACCATATTTCAATTATTATTATTTTTATTTACGCTATGTATCTTATTTCACATCATAATGACTATTTACAACAAAGTATACATGGTTAAATAAAATAAAATACTAATTGACTGCATACTGGCCCAACCTCTATTAGATTGCTAGACAATAACTTTGAAATTTAAACTTGATGCAATCTTTAGTCTACTTTTCCTAAAAGAAAATTTAATGCAAAAAAGTGAGCTTGCATACCCAGTAAGTAACTTTATAATGATACTTTAATCTCAAATAACTTAATAAACATTTAAATATAAATAACTCATCATCATATCCATGCACGAATAAAGAGTTTTTTCTCTTAAACGCCACACACGATATCAATGTTATTGTCACACAGGCTATCATAAATTGTTGTCACATAGGCTATAGATATCATTGCCACAAAGGATTTCATTTTTGGTTGCCACACAGGCTATAAATATTATTGCCACACATGTTTTAGATATCATTGCCACACAGGTTGTTATATATTATTGCCACACAGGTTGTCGAATGTTATTGCCACACAGGTCGATATATGTCATTGCCACATAGGCTATGAATATTGTTTTTTGCCCAACAACATCAAGTATTAGTCTTCCAACAAATTAACTATAAATCCAATTGAATTTCAACAATATAATGACTAACAACAACACCCATAACTTTGGCAAATCATACCACCATATACTCTTATTCCTAAGTCATAATTTATCAATGTCTCATGAAAATAAATAAATCAAGAGTATAACCATCTTTTCATCAATGTATTCATTAATATCATATCATTAAACAATATTTCATTCCATTAAGTATATGTTCATGGCATTTAACCAATCACACGTACAGTATCATTACCTATTTACTTACTTCAACCTTCAAGCTTATTAAGTCGTGGATGGTCTCGGCTTATTCCCACTTTTATCGTCAATGCCTCAAGGTGCTATTTCCCATAACTATAAAGCCTTAGAATTCTTTCCTAAGCAGCTCACTCTTCTCCCTCTCCTTCTTCTTCTTCTTCTTCTTCTTATTTCTCCTTTCTTTATTTCTTACTTAGCTATCTCCTTCCTCTGTTGTACCTTATGTTTAACCTTTCTATTTTGATCCTAAAAGGTGAAAAACTACACTTGTAAACCTATTGTAATAAGATAAAATCATGGTGTTTCATTTTTATTGGTTGAAATCTCACTTTTCCTATTTTAGTCCCTCTTCTTCACCCCTTAAGCACCTTTATCCATCTCATAATCCCTAGATGCTCCTTATACTTTTAAATAAGTATTATAACACCATTATTTATGATGTTATAACATGCACAAGACATAAGATAATTTGGCATGCAACTATACAAACATTACATATACATTCAAGTGTCCCAAATGCAATGGTGCAAGTGTCATTATCATGCTTATCCAATTCACATGTCAAATAATCATTTATCCAATGCATATATTCAAATATAATGTAATTAAAATGCATATGATTTAGGTTGAGGATGTTATGCTTAAAACTCTAGGGAAGTCCTATTCAAATGAGTACATGGTAGCAAAAATTATAAGAACACTTCCCAAAGATAAGTGGGAAGCTAAAAAAATAGGAGTAGAGAAAGCCAATAAGTCAGAAGCCCTATCACTTGATGAGCTTATAGGAAAGCTATTGGCTCATGAAATCACTCTTGAAATGCTAGAAGAAAACATAGGAATAAGAAAGAAAAACTTGGCACTGAAAGCTAAAAAGGAACGATTTGAATCTCCATTTATTTTTTATTTATTAACATCATCTTTTTCTAGTGATGATGAAGATAATAGTGAAGATAAGCTTCTCTCCCTCATCACCAATCAAGTAAATAAATTCCAATCAAACTAAAAGATTAAAAAGCATAAAAAGATACAATAAGAGATGTAATAAGAGTCAACTCATCTATTATAGATGCAATGATAAAGGACATATAAAATTACATTTTCCCAATATCAAGATATGTAAGTTTCCCACAAAAACACACACCTTCAACAAGGGAAAGGATGTATACAAAGCTACTTGATATGATACTAATGACTTAAAACATAATGAGGAGGAAACAAGAAAAGAGTTAACTAACCTTTGTCTTATGGCAAATGAGGAGCTGTCAGATGAATCCTCAAGTGAACACTCACCCAGCAATGAAAGTGAAAATAATTATGACAAAGAGGTAAATCCTTTTGATTCCTACTCTAAAAATGAGTTGCATTCTATAATCACCAAGCTCAATATGAAAGTTGAGACTCTCACGTCCAACACATCCTCTCTAAAAAAATAGAACAAATCTTTAAAAGATTATGCTAAGGATAAAAAAAAACTCTAGCTAAGGAGGTTGAGTCTCTCATAATTGAGGACCTTAAGATTAAGGAAAGCCTTAACAAGTTCACCAAAGGAAAGCAAAAGTTAGACTTCATCCTTAAGTTTTAAAGGAGTCCATCCATCAAGCATGGATTAAGCTATAATGCCTCTACTTCAATTGCTCCTTCTACCTTTAAAATAGTATTTGTTAAGGTTATGAAAGATAGTGTTCCTAACACCATAAGAATGCCAAAAGTTCTCAAAAAGGGACAAGATAAATGGCACAAAGGGTAAGTCTAAACACATTCACACACAAATGAGATATGTTCCTCCTAAAGCAAATTATGCTTATAGGTACCACTCACACAAGCCTAAGAGGCAAGTTGTACAAAGACATAGAAATTGGCATAATTAAGGATATAAACACACACAACACAAAAGAATTCCTCACATGAGAAACTCTCTCATACACATTGCTCAAATGAGTTAAATGTAATGACCATTTTCATTTACAAATCATTGCATTCATATTCAAAAATACATATGCATAAAGGTTTATTCATCATACATACACATTCCAACATGTAATTAATTTACATATATGTTAACTAAAGTTTGAGGCCAGTGACCCTAAATTGGTTCCTTTCTAGATTTATGTACATGACATAAGGAGAGCGAGAGTTGAAATTTAATTGGCGACCTGTGCTCCATGTGTCTTTATGCATCAAAGTATCCAAACCCTATGCTTAAGTATTAAAAAAAATGTAATTGTGATTTAGTGCTTTGCAACTCAATGAATAAAAACAATAATCAGATTCTTATGGCACAACCAACAATAAAATATCATCAAGATACATTACAAGTACAATAATTGACTATGCAAGTGCAAGTGTAATAGATTGATTTTTGTCATGACCATGCAAGGCAAACACTGCTTCTGGAAATTCATGTGATTTAAGTGACATTTGATTTTACTGGCTAGCATATAACAAGTGAATCATTTGATCAATAACATGTGCCAATAGGACATATTGGTCCCTTTTCCATGTGAATTGCAAGTGTTTGACAATCTAGTGACAATATCCTTTTAGTTCTATATGCAAGTGTTCATTCATAATGACATACCAAGTAATCATTAAGAACATATAATTCTCTCTTGACTTATATTCACGTGTAAAATATAACAATTCAATCACATGTACATGAAATAGAACATAATGACATCATAAAATTATCGCACAAACACATTAGAATCTAATTATGTGTTTTACTCACCTTTTGATGTGACCAACCTTTATGGTAGGTTTGGTTCTCTCTCTAGGGCGTCCTCAAAGTATTAAGATCTTAACATTTGAAACATACATTGTTATAAGTATTTCAAAGTGATTATGAATGCTTGGCATGCAACTATGGCATGATCCATGAAAGTTGACCTAGTGTTTATGCATATTTTCCTTATATGGCGGTCCGACCTTGCTACACTCTAATAGTAATAACTCTAGATATCCTTATCCAAATTACTTAATTCTTTTTCTTAAAATAAAATAGACACATGATAATACAACATAGTCAAATTTCAGGTCAATATAAGACATGTAGAGAATGTGGTAAATTTTTTAATTTTTCCCTATTTCAATATCATCTCAGTCTGAGTAGGTCTTACATTCTTGGGTATATCTCAAAATGTACAAATCCAATTCCAAAAATGATCTACTATAAGTTACAAATCACATAATGGAACATTTTTCATGTTTTACTCATTGTCTAATTCAGTCTATAAAGTCACTAAAACAAATGACCAATCTCTGGGTGAATTGGTATTTAACATGTTGACAATCAGACATGATAAAAATGTAATATCTCATTAACCATGTTAAATTTGGCAAAAATACTTCAGAGTAATGTATACCACAGATAAATATATAACTTTTAAGTTTAACATATCACCAAATCCTAAATCTATGACCATCAAATTCTTGGAAAACATAGTTAAATGATTGGTGGGGTTTCATCGAGTTCAGGGTTAGTCATAATCACTGAGCCATATTTCATTCCATACAAAAAAAAAATCAAGCAAAAAAATGCTTCAAAGGTATTTAAAAGGGATATAACCATACAAATTTTATGTTTTTCACTTTGTCAAAATCTGAACATAAGGTCATCAAAATATAAGAAAATAAAAAGACTAAGTTGGTTTTAGTTGGTTGTGAACCAGACCTAATGAGGGAGCCATATCTCCTCACATGCATAAAATCAAGCAAAAATGTTTCACATGAATTTATGTGGGGCATAAAGCTACAACTTTCATATTTTATACTTTCCCTAATTCCTCGTTTAGGGCTATGAAATTATGTGTGCAGAATTATACTCTAATAATAAAACTAACATAATTAGCTATTGTTTCTCTTGAATTTCAACTTCCATACATGACCTCTGCCTCAAATAGTCCAAAATTCTTACTAACCATACATCATTAGCATTTCATGAGGGATTAATTTCATATGGGAAGAAGAAAAATTAGGATTAATTTCATATGGGAAGAAGAAAAATTAACTTACTTATTTTCCCATAACCAGAGAAGCTTAGGAATCCTTTCCAGGCAGCTCGCTCTTCTCCCTCTCCTTCTTATTCTTAATTTTCTCTTTCTTTCTTGCTTCCTTAACTCTCTCTTTCTTTTGTTGTCCCTTATGTTTAACCTCTCTATTTTGATCCTAAAGGGTGAAAAATTCAACCTGTAAACCTATTGTAACAAGATAAAAACATGGTGTTTCATTTCAATTAAGTGTTGTTGCAGAATTAAATCTATCTCTCAAGTAGAAATTAAGAAGTTGATGATTTCCAGTTTAATATTATTATCGCTACCGCAAACTATGATTAGCGACTGCGACTCATGTTAAGACATGCTAAAAATCAAGCAAGCGAAATCGCAGTGCCATTCTCGGCCGTGATCCTTGAAAAGAGAGAAGTCAGATTGACACAGATAAATTCGCAGTAGAAGTCTCGGCTGA
>CATIWR010003383.1:0-13647 GCA_949677035.1 Omphalea diandra | reverse complement strand
TATATATATATATATATATATATTTGTATGTGTGTGTGTGTGTGTGTTTTTGTATATGTATTAATTAGTAAATTAGATAAATTATTAAAATCAATAAGTAAATAATAATTTATTTTATAAAATTATATCATTAATATATGCTATTCAAAGTACATATTTTATGCGAGTTCTAGTTATTTTCACTCATCTTGGAGCTTATTGCACTCCTCAAAGGAGTGGAAATGACTAAAACTCTCAATGCAAGAAGCTCTAAAGGGAGTGCAAATAGCTGGAGCCTTCTTATGCGACTATTATCCTATAAAGGAAATAAATGTTATCAACATACAAATAACAATTAATTTTTTGGAAATGGTTCACAATGATTCAAAGATTTGTATCAAAATACAAAATTAACTAGTACTATGTAACAATTAAAAATGGACAAAAAAGTAAAACATGGATAAAAATAAAACTATGTAATAATTCAAACCCCAACCCCTAACCACCCCCCTCCCCCCTAACATACACACCCCAATAAAATGACTTGATTATCCCCTTCCAACCCCATCCCACACACACATACACCAATAACTGACTTGATTATCCATATCTTACAATAGAAAGTGGAATACGAAACCCCTATTTGTATATCTTTTTGACATTTCGTGATGAATTTGATTTTGATTATGTTCTACTTCCATTGTTAGTGAATATGGCCATAAAGGTTTGTTTGATGAGTTGTTTTGTTCTATTTGTTTCACATATGCTCAATTTGTTTAAGGGGAAATGAATTGTGTTAGGAAAATAATTTTTGCTAATTATAGTTCGTTAGCAACACATACTTTTGAGAACACTATGTCTGGTATTTTGATTTAGCATGCAAATATCATTATAATTTCATTTTATAAAAGTATAACATCATTTACACTATAAAATATTGTATATTTATATGAACTAATATTTGATATATGAAAAAATATGCTAGGAAATATAATTTGTAAGGATCCCATGCATCTTTTGTGAGTATCAATGACTAGACATCTGTCTTGGAAGACTACCAAGGAACTATTTAGGGGCTAAGGTAGTTTAACGATCGAGTTAAGTTAGGAAAAAAATTGCATTTTACTTATTTATAGTCAAATTGCTAGAGTTGTAAAAGAAACTTGACTTTAAAATTTTTTTATTATTTATAGAAAAGTTTTTAGAATTATAAAAGAATGTTTACTCATATGCATAATTAATCTTTTTTAAATTGTTATTATATGGTTGGTTATATTTATAGTATAGTTTGGGATAACTAAAAATCCTAGCTACGCTATTGTTGGTACTAAAGTATGATGCATGGTAAATTAAGGCATGACAATGTGATTTATTGTTACTGTTAAGAGTTTGTCAAAATTTAAAAAATGATTTCCTATTTTCTGAACAAGAAGTCATTTTTTGAATCAATGACAGTTTTCTTTTACCATTAATGTATTTAACATTCATCGATTTTCTTCTATGCATAAAATAGAAAAAAATTCACAACCTGTTTCTTTGAGAAATATTTCCTGCGAAACAAACAGCTATTCGGTGAATTAGATTTGTTTTGTATACGGAAAAAATGTTTTTTTTTTATGATGAATAACATCATTATGGTTGTAAAGTATATTTGGCTTCACTACAATTGGGTGGGTGTCCGTCATTTTATTCTAATTATTCTTTTATTTTTTAGGCTTAGACATTTGCAGTGAAATACGACTTAGTCAGCGAGTTTAATGAGGTTCAAAAGCCTATTGCTAACGTGGACCCTGATGCATATTATCTGCATAACTTATTGGTTGCTTCTTACTATTTGTTCAATATTAGTTCATATTCAATTCATCTCATTGATGGGAATGGCATGTACTTGAGAAATGACAATGATTTGCTGGAAATCCTCTCGCGGTACAAAGAATACCAAAAAATTGACATTTTTGTTTATGAGTTTTGGGAACCTCTAAAGACACTCAAGCCAGGTGAAGAACCGGAAGAAAGGTGTAATAAGCAAAATTGTAGTAAGTTGAATCTTGTGCATGGCAGTCCATTCAACATGGGTTACGAAACACATGCCACTACACATCATAATGAAGCTGGAGTTCCTTTTTAAAGAGAAGACCGCGTGAAAGACTATATTGTTGCATTTGTAGTTGGTGAGTGCCATTTGGATGCAAGTCCCTTAACCATAAGGTGGAGATGTATGATTGGTGGGAAATTAAGTAAGCAGCAAAACCTAAGACAAAGATTTTATAAATGCATCATAAACCAGTCTAATTTTTCCACCCATTTTTGCATTGTATGTATCCCAATAAATCCTTTTATTTTTGTTTATTTGGTGTAATTTGTGCTAGCAGAACCTAGTAATTGCGTAATGTGCAATGTTACCAACACGTACATGTGAAATTGGATATTTTTGTATGTAGCTCAGTCATTGCTCAAAGAACATCAGTGAAAATAGTTTTTGATACCAAAAAATTGACATTTTTGTTTATGAGTTTTGGCAACCTCTAAAGACACTCAAACTAAGTGAAGAACCAGAAGAAGAGTGTCATAAGGGAAATTGTAGTAAGACGAATGTTGTGCATGGCAGTCCATTCAATATGGTTGTGATACTCATGCCACTGCACATCATAATGAAGCTGGTGTTCCTTCCCAGAGAGAAGATTGCGTGAAAGACTACAGTGTTGCATTTATAGTTAGTGAGTGCCATTTGGATGCAGGTCCCTTAACCATAAGGTAGAGATGTATGATTGGCAGAAGACTAAATAGGCAGCAAAACCTAAGACAAAGATTTTATGAATGCATCATAAACCATTCTAATTTTTCCACCCATTTTTGCATTGTATGTATCCCAACAAATCCTTTTATTTTTGTTTGTTTGGTGTAATTTGTGCTAGCAGAACCTAGTAATTGCGCAATGTGTAATGTTACCAACACATACATATGAAATTGGATATTTTTATATGTAGCCCAGTCATTGCTCAAAGAACATCAGTGAAAATAGTTTTCGATACCAATAAATTGACATTTTTGTTTATGAGTTTTGGCAACCTCTAAAGACACTCAAACTAGGTGAAGAACCAGAAGAAGGGTGTAATAAGGGAAATTGTGTCCATGACAGTCCATTCAACAATGGTTGTGATACACATGCCACTACATGTCATAATGAAGCTATAGCTCCTTCCCAGAGAGAAGACTGCGTGAAAGACTACAATGTTGCATTTGTAGTTGGTGAGTGCCATTTGGATGTAAGTCCCTTAACCATAAGGTGGAGATGTATGAATGGTGGGAGATTAAGTAAGCAGCAAAACCTAAGACAAAGATTTTATAAATGCATCATAAACCGTTCTAATTTTTCCACCCATTTTTGCATTGTATGTATCTCAACAAATCCTTTTATTTTTGTTTATTTGGTGTAATTTGTGCTAGCAGAACCTAGTAATTGCATAATGTGTAATGTTACCAACACGTACATGTGAAATTGGATATTTTTGTATGTAGCTCAGTCATTGCTCAAAGAACATCAGTGAAAATAGTTTTCGATACCAAAAAATTGACATTTCTGTTTATAAATTGACATTTTTGTTTATGAGTTTTGGCAACCTCTAAAGACACTCAAACTAAGTGAAGAACCAGAAGAAGAGTGTCATAAGGGAAATTGTAGTAAGACGAATGTTGTGCATGGCAGTCCATTCAATATGGGTTGTGATACCCATGCCACTGCGCATCATAATGAAACTGGAGTTCCTTTCCAGAGAGAAGACGACGTGAAAGACTACAGTGTTGCATTTGTAGTTGGTGAGTGCCATTTGGATGTAGGTCCCTTAACCATAAGGCAGAGATGTATAATTGGTAGAAGACTATATAGGCAGCAAAACCTAAGACAAAGATTTTATGAATGCATCATAAACCATTCTAATTTTTCCACCCATTTTTGCATTGTATGTATCCCAACAAATCCTTTTAGTTTTGTTTGTTTGGTGTAATTTGTGCTAGCAGAACCTAGTAATTGCGTAATGTGTAATGTTACCAACACATACATATGAAATTGGATATTTTTGTATGTAGCCTAGTCATTGCTCAAAGAACATCAGTGAAAATAGTTTTCAATACCAAAAAATTGGCATTTTTGTTTATAAATTGACATTTTTGTTTATGAGTTTTGGCAACCTCTAAAGACACTCAAACCAGGTGAAGAACTAGAAGAAGGGTGTAATAAGGGAAATTGTGTGCATGGCAGTCCATTCAACATTGGTTGTGATACACATGCCACTACACATCATAATGAAGCTAGAGTTCCTTCCCAGAGAGAAGACTACGTGAAAGACTGCAGTGTTGCATTTGTAGTTGGTAAGTGCCATTTAGATGCAAGTCCCTTAACCATAAGGCGGAGATGTATGATTGGCAGAAGACTAAATAGGCAACAAAACCTAAGATAAAGATTTTATGAATGCATCATAAACCATTCTAATTTTTCACACATTTTTGCATTGTATGTATCCCAACAAATCCTTTTATTTTTGTTTGTTTGGTGTAATTTGTGCAAACAGAACCTAGTAATTATGTAATGTGTAATGTTATCAACACATACATGTGAAATTTGATATTTTTATATGTAGCCCAGTCATTGCTCAAAGAATATCAGTGAAAATAGTTTTCGACAAACAATCGAGAAGTTCCTGATAATCTCTTCAACATTTTGGCATTTACCATATTAAAAGTGAGACAATGCATAAATATAGCCATGCATGCACTAGAAGGGAAGAAAATATGTGACCAAGTGATATATTGCAATGGGGCATCATTGTTGCAACCTAATACACTTTGAAATTACAATTCCGTCTGTAGTTTTTGGGGACATTTGAAGTGTGCATGAGGGTTCCTAACCATTATCCTCATAAATGCCAGTATTTTTGCATTTTTTTCCTATGGGAATATTTGAAGTTTGCATGGGGCTACCTAAGTACTGCACTACTTATGATAGTCTAATATGTCGTCTCTTATGTTTGTTCATGCAATGAAAGACAACATAACACCCACCAATTACAAAGGTTTTTAACCATTTTAGTTCGACCTTTTAGGGCCTATACCTATAGGTAAATTAAGGAATGGGTGACATAGAATTTTAAAGTTTGACGTTTGTATGATTGGGTATATAATGATTACATGTCACATAAATTCAATTGTCATATCATGGATTTGTGCCTATATTGCATTATAGATCTAGAACCAAAACACAACGTATCCCGTAAACAACCCAAACTATCACACTTGCCATATTTTTAACAAAAAAATATTTGTAAAAAATGTACCGATTCGCAAAACTTATAATGATTATATTCATTTACAAACCATGGAATTTGTGTCCCAAAATACATATGCATGAAGGTTGATTCATCATAGAAACACAATCTAACATGTATTTAATGTACAAATATGTTAACTAAAGGCTAGTGACCATAACTAGGTATCTATCTAAATAAATGTACATAACACAAGGAGAGAGAGAGAGTTGAAATTCAGCCGACGACCTGTGGTCCATGTGTCTTTATGCAAAACTCTATGCACTAAAGTATCCAAACCCTATGTTGACTCAATGAATAAAAACAATAATCAGATTCTTATGGCACAACCAATAATAAAAAATCATCAAGATACATTACAAGTATAAGAATTGACTATGCAAGTGCAAATGCAATAGATTGATTTTTATCGTGACCTTGCAAGGTAAACTCTACTCTCATGAATTCATGTAATTCAAGTGACATTTGATTTTATTGGCTAATATATAACAAGTGAATCTTTGGATCAATAACATATGCCAATAGGACATATTGGTCCCTTTTCTAAGTGATTTGCAAGTGTTTGACAAGCCGGTCACAACATCATTTTAGTTCCATATGTAAGTATTCATTCAAAATGGTATACCAAGTAATCATTAAGAGTGTATAATTCTCACTTGGCTTGTATTCACAAGTAAAATGTAACAATTCAATCACATATACATGTAATAGAACATAATCATATCATAAATTATCACACATATATATTATACTCTAATTATGGTTTTTATTCACCTTTTTATGTGACTATTCCCTCTCTAGGGCTTCCTCAAAGTGTTGAGATCCTAACATTTGATACATACATAGTTATAAGTATGTCAACATGATTATGAATGCTTTGTATGCAACTCTGGCATGATCCATGAAAGTGGATCTAGTGTTTATATATATTTTCCTTGTATAGCAATCTGACCTTACTACACTTTCATAGTAATAACTCTAGATATCATTATCCAAATGACTTGATTATTTTTTTCAAATAAACTAGACACATAATGATACAACATAGTCAAATTTTAGGTTAATATAAGACATATAGAAAAGGTGGTGAAATTTTTTATTTTTTCCCTATTTTAATGTAAAGTCAATATAAGACATGTAAGACATATAGAGTAGGTCTTACAATCTTGGATATATCTCAAATTATACAAATACAATTGCAAAATTGATCTATCAGAAATTACATAATACATAAAGGAACATTTTTCATGTTTTAGTCATTGTCTAACTCAGTCTATAAAGTCACCAAAACAAATGACCAATCCCAGGGTGAGCAAGTTTTCAACATGTTGACAATCAATCATAATGAATGTGCAATATCTCATTAACCATGTTAAAGTTGGCAAAAATATTTTAAAGGCATGTATGTTAGATATAAATATACAACTTTCAAGTTTGTCACATCATCAAATTTTGAATCTATAGCCATCAAATTCTTGGAAAACAAAATTAAAAGATAGATAAGGTTTCATCAGGTTCAGGGTCAGTCACAATCAATGAGCCATATCTCTTTTTCACACAAAAAATAAAGCAAAATTGCTTTACATGTATTTAGAAGGGATATAAACCTAAAAATTTTATGTTTTGAACTTTGTCTAGATCAACACATAGACTCATCAAAATATATGAAAACAGAAAGACTGAGAAGATTTTGGTTGGTTGTGAACTAGCCCTAATGGAGGAGCCATATCTCTTGACACACACCAAATTAAGCAAAACTGTTTTATCTAAATTTAGATGGGGCATAAAGCTCCAAATTTCATATTGTACACTTTCCCTAATTCTTCTTCTAGGGTTATGAAATCGTAGGTACAAAATTCTGCTCTAACATCAAAACTAACACAATCAGCTCTTATTTCTCTTGAATTTTAACTTCCATACATGAGCTCTACCTCAAATACTCCATAATTCTTACTAACCGTGCATGATTTAATATGTCATGAGAGAGAAATTTCATGTGGGAAGAAGATAAATTAACTTACCTATTTTTCCAGAACTAGAAAAACTTAGGATTTCTTCCTACGTAGCTCACTCTTTTCCTTCTTCTTCTTCTTCTTCTTCTTCTTCTTCTTCTTCATTTTCCTTTCTTTCTTTCATCCTTAGCTCTCTCTTTCTTTTGTTGCCCCTCACATTTATCCTCTATATTTTGTTCTTAAAGGATGAAAAATTCAACTTGTAAACCTGTTCTAATAAGACAAATCATGATGTCTCATTTCCATTGGTTGAAAGTTCACTTTTCCTCTTTTAGTCCCTCTTCTTCACTCTTTCATCACTTCCATCCATCTCCTAATCCCCATATGCTCCTTATACTTTTAAATAAGCTCTAAAACACCATAATTTCTGATGTTATAACATGCACACAACATAAGATAATTTGACATGCAATGATACAAACATTACAATATATGTTCAAGTGTCCCAAATATAATGGTGCAAGTGTCATCGTTGTGCTTATCCAATTCACATATCTAAATGATCATTTATCAAATGTTTATGTTCATGTGGGATTGTAAATCATTTACTAAATGAATAAGTTCATGTGAGAATGTCAATGAATGTCGATAGGGATGTTACAAAACTAGTTGTGGGTCCCTCATAGTCGTCCATTTCTCTGCTATTTCATTTCCAAATTTTTACACGTCAAGCCTCTTTCTCTTTTTTTCCTTATTTTATTAATCTTTTCTCTCTATAACTTTTTCTCTCTATATCTTTAAGTAGAATAATAAGTTGATGGAATATTCAACTCATGTTGTTCAGATTTTTTATTCTTAATTAATTTGTTTTAATTTTAATTTTAAAATTTTTTTATATAAAAATTAACCAAGTAAAATTTTTAAAAATAAATGAGCTGGTAATATAAAAATGTTAGATTATATACTCATTCACATCTTTTTTAAAAATATATTGGAAAAAATTTTTCATTAAACTATAATTTGATTTAATTATATTGTAAAGTTTTTTTTTATTATAAAAATAAAATTAGTGAAATTTTTAAAATAAATGAACTTGATAATTTAAAATTTTAAGATCATATAATTATTCATATATGTTTTACAATATATTACATATAACTTTTCATTAAACTAAACTTCACAATGATAAATACCACCTAACTTATAAGTTCAAATAGATATACTTATAAATTAACAACAGTGTACCTTGAAAAAAAAATACCGATATATATGTTTATCAGCACAAATATACCGACATTACAATAAAAATGTACCTATAGAATAAGATCAATGTACTTTAAATAAAATAATAATAATAATGCATCTAGACTACAACACTAATGTACTTAGGATTATCAAAAAAATAGAAGATTATTAGAACTTATTCTTATAAAAGTGAAGATAGAAAACTAAATATACATATAGTATAAAGCTATTGTACCTTCTTAGAATATCAATGTATCTATGGAATAATAACAATGTGTCTAAAATAAGAAAATAATCTACATAGTGTACAACACCAATGTACTTGGATCATCGAGAATATAGAATATGATTTGATTACAGAGGTCATGATGGAAAACCATTGTACATACACTATAAGGTCAGTGTACCATCACTAGAACTTTAATGTGCATTCATATCAAATGTTATGTGCTTGCTGGCAAATTAATGTACCTAATACATAATATAAATATATCTAGATGTTTAAAGTTTGAACTAAAAAAATTCAAGTACAATACCAATTCTTATATAGTTTATTAACAATTTAAGTTCATATCAACACCAAAGATATTTATTAATAAATAATATTTATTAAAAGTATTTATTAAAAATTTTATTATTTAAAATATTTTTTAAAAATAGTAAAATATTTATTAAAATGATATTTATTAAAATATTAAAAATATTAATGAAAAAGATATTTATTAAAATATTTATAAAAAATACTTATTAAAATATTAAAAATATTTATTACAATATTAAAACATTTACTAAAAATGATATTTATTTAAAATATTTATTGAATATTTTATTAAAAATACTCTTTGTAATATAAAAAATGATAGAAATATTTCTTAAAAATATTTAGAAAAGAAGAGTTCTCAAAACATATTTTCGTGAGTTTGAATAGGAAAGGAAACTTAAATATGCATAGCATGTTAATCATATGCTCATTTTTTAAATTGTGTTTAATGAAAAGCATTTGAAATCAAAGTGTCAACATTAGCACCCACTCAGTGCAGATGTAACGTTTCGCTAATAAACAACGTGATATATTTGCATAGGAATTGTATTGGGTTTTAAACCGAATGCGTACAAATTAACACTAACAACCAACAAATTACACTTTCATAGTGAGTGTAATCGTTATACCCAAGTAAGCATTTCAAAGATGCATATAAATCAAACTATTAAGATTCCAACCAACATATTTGACTCTCCCTTTTGAAGACATGAATGCGAGCGAATATGAAATGAAATATGAAATGCCTTAGGCTATGCAAAGATTGTCACTCCCAATGCAATTCTCATATAAAATGAAATCTTCATTGTCTTAGGTTGTCCAATGGTTGTCACATTTAGTGCAGTGCTAATATGTTCATAAACGGTTAAATATTAGTAAAACTAAAGTTGCTAATGTCAGCATTTTCTTGTAATTATACAAGTGATGACTTTTTCATCAATGGACAAAAAAAAAAAAAAATGCTATCCAAATCGATATTTTAAGAATCCTCTTATTTTTTTCAATGCAAGTACACAATTCCTTTAATTGTGACTAGTTGAAAATTCTTATCATATACATCATTTACAATTTGTGATAAGATTATTTATGAGCATATTAAAGTTTCATGAATCACAAAAATTTTATTTTATTTTACAAGTATATAACATGGTCATATAATCATAAGATAAAATATAACATAATTATTATTGTGACTAGTTGAAAATTCTTGTCCAATATCAGTTATAATTTGTGACAATATTATTTATAACCATATAAAAATTTTCATGAATGATTGAATTTCTAGCAGTGCTTATTTTTCTTATTAAATGTTTGTAGTTTCTATGTTTTCCATTCAACTTAGTGTGCCTCCTTTGTTTTTTCTTTGTCCAGTTTTATTCTTGTTTTTTTTATTATATTTGGTTTCTTATACAAGCAAAGGAAATGTTAAGCAATAGTCATCAATGACATATTGTTTCAATTTTTTGAGGAGATACTTTATTTTCCATATATCGCATCTACAATATTCAACTTGCACTTTTCAACCATCACTTCAACCAATGTAGACATCCCTTGGCATTCCAAGTGGTAGCATCTAACCATGAAGAAGACAATATAACCATGAAAAGAAGGGACTAAGGAAGAAGAAAACCCTCTGCTTCTCAAACAATTCAATAGACAATCATTAATAGTAACTAGGATTGTAATCATTAGTGTTTTTCCTATTGTGAATAGCACTTGACTTGGCATTATCAATAGAAAACTTGTGGAATCATCAAGGAGGTAAGTGATCCTAACTTATTCTTATTTTAATTATAATGTTTTTAACATTGGTATTAGAGCTTTAATGATGATTCTGATGTTAATTTACTGATTAATTTCGTTTCCATATAAATATGTTGAAATTTATGATGTTCTAACATGATTGATACAACTTTCGCCTAATATTTTCAATTATGTATTGTATTTCATGCCATGATTCTTATATGGATTTAAAGTATGTAATGCCATCTTTTACATTATTATAAAGGACACAAAACTTGGCTTTATATATTCAAAGTTATGATTAATCAAATTTGGCCCCATCAAAAACCGAAATCTAGAATTTTCAGACTTCGATTTTTTTCCAAGGTTGAAGATGAAGTGTACTTTACCCTGTCAATTTGATGTGTAAAATCCAAACACATATTTATAGGCGCCAATTTCAAAATTGAATTGCACCGTTGAATTCAAAATAGTTGAAAATAGGGGGAAGAAAAATTTTAGAAGCGTGAATCTGATAGCAGGGTAGGGTGTTGACTACACTTTTTGCATAAAATGCAAGTGTTGTAAGAATGGTTGTTATTTTGCATCTAGCCTAACAAGGCAAAGCCTTCATTTGTGCGATGCCGCCTTGGGCGACGGTCACCACCTCTGGCTTCTAAATTATTTTGGAAGTTTTTCTTATGTATTAAAATAATCTTTTTGATATTGTTTTGTAAAAGAAATTCAAAATATCTTATTTTAATGAAAAAATTCTAGAAAGATATTATTTATTTTCTAAAAAGTATATTTTGAGGGGTTGAGGTCCAGTGTGAGAAAATTAATTATTTTTTTATGGAAATTAATTTTAAAATCATTTTAATTATTAAAATACAATTTTAATTTAATTTGTCTCAACAAATCATAATAAAATTATTCAAAAAATTATAATTATACTCTTTAAAAATTTCTAAAATTAAAAAGAAATCCCATGTATAATTTTTGTTTTATGACTACGTCTTGAATTTTGTTTTTGGACCTATATGCATGTTTATTCTATATTTGTTGATTGAGGTTTTTTAATAAGTTGATTTTTCTTTAATATTTATTGAAGGAATAATGTCTCGATTGAGGAGATGGCTTCATTTGAGAGATTATAGGAGACTTAGAAGGAATCGAAGAGATCCTAATGGCCCCCAATTGAGGCATCCTCCTATAGTTATGAAAAGCCCAAAACAAAAGCTAAAGCTATAACTTTGGGGATGAAATCTCTCCAAATATATAATGGTAATTAGACACTCTTATTGAACATGTTAGAACCATTAACAACATGATCCAAGCATTAATTAGTAACAGTTATATTATGGATGACTGCTATAAAATTCTAGCTTTTAACAACACCTTACCTTATCCTCTTTAGTCAAGCCTCCTGAGTTTTAGCGCACCGATTTTTGAAATTGAACCTTGGCAAACAACTAGAGACCAAAGAGATTTTTTTAAAAGGGAAGTTTGGAACATATGAGACATTGGTCTATATGTTATTAGAGGATTACACATTAAAAAATTTAAACAAATCTTTTGTTTTGAGTGTGAGTCCCAATATAAATTAAGACTTCAAAATGTCATAATCCAATTTATACATTGATTAAGAATAATGTCAATTATATATTAGATAGAGAGAAATTTGTGTCTATTCCTAGAAAAGTTAGGTACATAAACTTAACTGAGTAGTTTTATGCATTAGTGATTTGTTTTTACGTATATAACATTAGTGTTAATTGAACTTTTCTTTTATTATGAAGAATTTGTTTAATATATATATTTTCTACTACTTCATGATATGAGACAATTTTTTTTTTGTTATGAAGCATTTGTTTATTAAGTATTTGTTTGGTACATATATTTTCTATTACTTCATAATATGGGCATTTTGTGATTGGAAGGATTCACGTGAATTCTTAGCTAGAATTATAATTGGCACAATTCAAATTATATTTATAAAAATATTTGATATTTGAATTAAGTGTTTGAATGAAATCATCAAATTCTTCACATAAAATATATAAATCATTCGGCGCATATATATTATTAATTAATTTTATTTTTATATGTTGCTCTAATAATAATTTTATTATTACTATTTTATATATTGTTGCATTTCTTAAGTATTTAGATTGAATTGCGAATTCCTAAATTATTTACTTTTAAATACTTTTATTTATTTTTAAATCTGTTTTCTTCAATATTTTTTTCTATGAAATATCTAAATTAGATGTCTGATTCACAATTGAGATTTGGAGTTCTATGTTGCAATAAAATTCACGTTTTCCAACACAATCAAGTCGGTCCCCAACAAATCATAACACCCTATTCCTCATGTGGTTCTACAATTCAAACCCTGATTAAAGTTGACATGACTAATATTTCGGGCATATCAAGACCCATTTAAGTGCTCTTCCGTGGATGATGTGGTAGATGAACTATTAATTGAGATTTTGATTAGACTCCCTCGTGACTCCGTTCATTGTCTAAGCCTGTGATTGATAAATTTTCATACGGAAAAAAAAAATATATATTTTTATTTTTCTCCTTCATGTTTGAATAAAAAAGAAGAGAAGAAAAATATTTTTTATTTTTTCTTGATTAGATAACCAATTATGGAAGAAAAAAAAAAATAATATATTTCTAATTTTACCCTTTATTAAATAAAACATTTGAAAATATAATTGTATTGTATAATGATAAAAAATAATAATTATTATTTAATTAATTTTATATGAAATTAAAATTTATATAATGATAAATATAATGTTAATACGAATAAATTCTAAAATTATTTTTATATTTGAAATGTTAAAAAAATATATTTATAGATTGATTTATATTTTTT
>CATIWR010003321.1:0-53609 GCA_949677035.1 Omphalea diandra | reverse complement strand
TGGAGATAATTAGAACTAAAATTATGAAAAGGATGCATATGAAAAATGATGCTATGAACAAGGTTAATGGGTCATTATGTCTTAAAATCCAAAAGAAATTAGACAAGATTAAGGAGTGAAATAATTTATTCACTAGTACGTGGAATGAAGGTGATGAGTTTCAAGTTATTAGCCTAGTGGGCAATTTATGGTGAACAAAGTTGAGAGAAATTGCAATTGCAGGAGGTGGGACTTAAATGGCATCCCTTATGCTCATGCCATTAATGCACTACAACTCAATCACCTAAAGCCTGACGATTTTATTGATGACTGTTACATAGTTAAAGGGTATTTGAAGATATACTTTTATTGTATCAAACCACTAAATGGGGTTGAAATATGGTCTAGGAGTGATGAAACTCCATTGATCCCATTTGAGAAGCCAAAACCAAAAAAAGGTAAAAGGGCACAATTTAAAAGAAAAGAGGTTGAGGAATTAGAAAGAGCATTAAATAAAGGAAGGGTTTTTAATAAAGGGACAATGATAACATGTTGTAAGTGTTGGAGGCTAGGTCATAATACTGGAAGTTATACTGAAGCAACAACAGAGGCACTCCTAAACAGTAAGAAAAGGTAAAAGTTACACGTAAGTTATGTCAAATACTTTATTACAATTACATATGCCTTTCATAGCTTTATTTAATGCACACATTTGGACAATACAAGTGAGAAGACCAATGAAGATCACATCTGTTGTTGGTGCATCCTTATAAAGGAAACAATCTACCATTCCTGGTGCATCCTTACAAAGGAAACAATCTACCACTCCTAGTACGTCCTTACAGAGGGAAAAACTAGCTACCACTCCTGCAACATCCTTACAACACTGCATTGTGCAATGGATGCCAAATTTAAGTGAACATATGTTGTTAATAACATATGCCTTTTTATGAAATCTAATTGAAATTTTACTATAACATAAGACTAGCAAAGCAAGCAATGACAACATGTTTAATATGTTAGATCCACAAATTAATGACGAGGCTTTAACACAAGAAATTCTCACATAACCACCACAATCTCAGGTAAATCCATTAGTGGTGACATGATTTTTTTTAATGTTTTAGGAAATATTATCTTTCACTTACTTTTATTCCCCTTTATTTCATAGGTCATTAATCGATCAACATTTGATGAGGAAATATTGTCTATCACGTACTCTTATTCCACTTTATTTCATAGGTCATTGACTAATCAACATTTGATGTTGATATTGAAAGGATACCATAAGAGATTTTATTGAAGATGATTACTATTGAAGATGATGCAGATAAAACTACTGTTATAGAAGTAATTCAAGTAACTATTTTTTTTTTAGCATTCCTTTGTTTTTAGATTACTGAAATTCCTAGTGTAAATACTTGACTTTACCTTGTTGCTCTTATTTTTTGCTCTGTCAGTGCGATGCATCTACAAAGGCTAGAAGCAGTATATATGCTCGAAGGTCTGCAAAGGCTCTAAAGCCTAAAAGGTACATGAGTTTGAATGAGACCTTTAAGGCAAGGCAAAAAAAAAAAAAAACAGTTTCTGTAAATACATATAAGCCTATAACTAGGAATTTCAAGCCTTCGTGAAAGCCATTCAATAGACATAAGCAAAGTGATAAGGCAAATCTAACCATCAGTCAACTGAAAAAGCAAAGGATGAAGATCACAGGTGATATAAGTACCAATGCCATAACTGTAGAGGGAGATGAAGATAAAGGTTCAAGAGATGAAGAGCAAGACAAAAGCTTTTTTAAAGATATTTTTGTTTGTAAATGTTGTAAATGCTTGTTTGGTTTTGTAAATGGTTTACAACTCATTTTTTGGTATCCATGTTAACATTGTCTGCTATTATATACTTTATTTTTTGTTTAATAATAACTGCTACTAAGTCATTATACTTAGTAAACTTTGTTTATTAGTGGTAAAGACAAGGTCAAGTGGCAACATTTAGAATATGTCATTAAAACTAGAAATTGTATCATCTTTAGCAAATTTCAATGCCATTTTAACGATATTTCAATTATTAATGTCAAGTGTTATCCAATTTTACTCCAAACTTCTTTTACTGTTACTAGACTTCCTTTTATTCAAGTTTTTACTTCTGTTATTTTTTATTATTTAACTTTTTTATTCAAAATTGTTGGAATGCTTTTCATTTGTGTAAAATGTTATCCAATTTATGATTCTTTTACAACCCACTTTATATTTTATTCTTAATTTTGGTATTTAAAGAACAAAACATAGTAAATAATATAAATATTACTTCATATTAATAAGTGTTAGCCCTTGTGCATTAAGAAGGGTGTTGAATTGATAAAAAACTTAAAATTTTAGAGAGAAGATTTGTTATGCAAGTATTAGAATAAGTAGAAGAAAAATGAAACACACAACAGTTTATAATGGTTTGGGTATTAACTAATCTTACATCCACTCCTCAATTCTTCCAATTGAGTGTTCCACCAACACTTAATGATGTTTTGGAAGCTCACACCAAACTTTTACAACTTGTTTACAAAGACTCACACACAACCTCACAAGTGCTTTTCAAGACTAACACTCAACCTATAAAAGAGTTTTCTATTGGTTCTCTCTCAAACCTAATCCTAAAGGGTGTTTAAGGTTCACACCAAACTTTGTACAACTTAAACAAAAATAGTAAATAAGAGAGAGAGAGTTGACAAAGAAATTTACAATTTGTACAACTCAAACACAAATAGTAAATAAGAAAAAGAGAGTTGAGAAATAAACTACAAGAGTTTGACCTTAGTAAATACTATTCTCTTACATTTATGTCTATTTAGTGAAGTATTTATAGGTTGCTCCGACCAAAGAGATGTTAGAGACAAAACTATGCTCAAATCTCTAAGGTATCTAGGCAAATTTGTATTTAATGCTTGTCAGGCCATAATCGTTGTCGCTATCTCTTTTTTCCATTGTGTTTAGCCCATTCGCGATCGAAAGCTTCAACTTATTCCTAATAGCTAGTGACATGTGGTAGTTTAGCATTGGTCCTTTAGAAAACTAGCCATTGAGGTCCTGTCTTGAGTTTTAAGAGGCACGATCACTATCTTACAATCATGAGTTTGATATAGGTCATGTTGGCTATCTGAATGCTACTTTTGGCTGCGATTGGCTCTATGCTATTGGAGTTCTTGAGTTGGGATTGTTACAGTCACTCCAGATCATGTTGCGATCGCTATATATGAATTTATAATAGTCTTGTGACACATGGATTGTGCTGAAGCAACTCTGAAATCCCCCCAAACTTGATTGAATGTCGTGGTTGCTACCTAGGATTTGATGTTTACCGCTAATGCTCCTGTCCACTTGTCCAGTAGTTTACTTAGTAAGCGGTTGCTATTTTATTAGTGGCGGTCATAAATTACAAGCACATTTTAATTTTGAGCTCCATTCAACTTCCAATGATCTTCTAACTTAATTACTACAATCACAACACTTAGGTAAGATGTTAGAACCTTTCAATCTATGTTGTTAAGATCAAAATAAAGGTTTGACCAACCTAGTCTAATAATCTCCCTTTTTTTTATTTTGACAACTTAGATTAAGTATACAAAGGATAATAGTACACAATGTCATTGAATAGAGTGTTAAGAAGGTTAAGATTGAGAAAGATTAAATTGAAAAAGGAAAAATGTCCCCCCTTAAAGTATACTTCCTTATGTTACTCAGAGATTTTATTTAAAAATAATATGTTTAAGTATATGATATCCCTTCTCCCTCTTTGTCAAGATCAAAAAAGAGGAAACAAAATAGAAAACAATATGTTCACTCATAATGGCAATGACACTCACAAGTTTAAGAACCAAAAATAAGTGCAATCAGTTGAGAATTAAAGTAGAACATAAATAGAATTTGCATTGAAGAAGAGACAAAACATAAATACATCAACACATTCAAACATACATAGATGTTAGATCACATCACATGAGTCTACTATTGAGAAACAAAAGGAAAACAATAGAAAAATGGAAAACATAAAAAGGAAAATAGAAAACTAAATGTTATCCTTATAATCATATTCTTCAGTTTTTCATCCTCTTTCTTCATCTTCATGTTCTTCATTTTGAGGTTCTTCTTCATTTGTTGTCCCTTGAGAGGTTTCCCTAGCAGTTGGTGCTTGATGGGCTTCTTCCTCATCCTCATCATTGGAGAAGTCAAAGTTAAGTAAAAAGCAATGCTCAAGTCCAAGCTTCTCTTGGATATCCATTATGTCCTTATGAAGATGTTAAAGAAAGTTGAGGCTTTTAAAGACTTTCTTAAACAATTTGGAGATCTTAGCTATAGAGGACAAAGATTTAGAATGAAAAGAAATATGAGGATTATAGGTTTAGATGAGAGAGAAATGAAGAAAAGTGGCAACTCTTCAGTAGTGGCCGCAAAGTTTAAATAATAAAAATAAGAGATGCTTAAAAGTAGTGGTTGCGATTATGAAATTTCAATGCCTATTTATATGACATTTTTGAAAAATAATTCAAAATGAAGTTTTTTAAGAATATGACTCATTCTAATGTGATCAAATTATTATATTGATGATTAATTCATGTAATTTGGCATTGAGAAGCTCAAATGCAAATTGAATTAACACATCTAGCTCATCAAACATATTCATCATACAATTAACAAGCATATCAAATAATCAATAAATATTAATCAATAATGCAATAAGCATATAGTGAGATCAATTTTCATCCTAAAGAGCTTCCATCCAACATCCTTAGTTCTCTCTTTATGAAGTTCATTATTTCCTCGTTAAGGAGTTTAGTGAAAATATCTACAAGTCGGTGATTGGTGTCAATAAACTTAAGCACTATATTACCACTTTATACATGATCCCTAAAAGAATGATGTCTAATATCAATATGCTTGCTCCTTGAATATTGGATGGGATTTCTAAAAAGATTTATTGCATTAATATTGTCACATTTAATGTAAATGTGATCAACATCTTTGTCATAATTTTTGAGTTATTGCTTCATCCAAAGAACTTGGGTGTAACAATAACTGTCCACCACATATTCTACTTCGACGGTGGATAAGACAATCAAAACTTGCTTCTTACTAAACCAAGATACTAAACATACATCAATAAATTGGCAAGTTCCAGAAGTGCGCTTCCTATCCATTAAATTATTGGCATAATCTACATTTGAATACCCAAGAAGACTAAAAGAAGAATTCGTAGAATACCAAAGACCTAAATGCAATGTACCATGCAGATACTTTAAGATTCTCTTAATGACATGCAAATGTAATTACTTAAGGTAATATTGGAATCTACCTCACACGTAAACACTAAACATAATATTAGGTCTAGATGCAGTAAGATAGAGGAGAGATTCAATCATACATCTATACTTCTTCTCATCAATAGGCTTACTTATTTCATTATTATCTAGCTTAATAGTTGCACTTTTTGGGGTCTGAGCAACCTTGCATCCATCCATGCCAAACCTTTTGAGAAGATCTTTTATGTACTTGGTTTGGTTAATAAAGATACCTTCTTTGTTTTGTTTAATTTGAAGACCAAGAAAGAACTTGAGCTCACCCATCAACTTGAGCTTACCCATCATGCTCATCTCAAATTCTTTAGTCATACACTTAACAAATTCCTTATAGAGAGATTCATTAATAGCATCAAATATAATATCATTAACATATATTTACACAAGGAATGTATCCTTATTATGCTTTTTCACAAATAAGGTTGTGTCAACCTTGTCTTTCTCAAAATTATTTTGCAAAAAAAAAAATGAACTAAGCTTTTAATACCAAACTCTTAGAGCTTGCTTTAAACCATACAAGGCTTTAGTTAATTTGAAAACATGGTTAGGAAAAACATGAAACTCAAACCCAGAGGTCATTCAACATAAACTTCCCCCTTAATGAAACCATTTAGAAATGTACTCTTCACATCCATTTGAAAAGATTAAAATCTAATAGCCTCTAATCTTGTAACGTGGGCAAAATTTTCATCATAATCAATGTTTTTCTCTGAATTGTATCCCTTAGCAACTAATCTAGCTTTATTTCTTGTGATAAACCTTTGCTCATCTAACTTATTCCTAAACACCTATTTGCAACCTATAACCGAGTGTTCCTTAGGCTTAGGAACAAGTTTTCAAATTTTGTTTCTCTCAAATTAGTTGAGTTTTTCTTGCATAAAAAACATCCAACTCTCATCATTAAGTGCCTCATCAATTGACTTTGGCTCAATTTGAGAACAAAAGCAAGATTATTTTCTAAAGCATGTAATTGAGCTTTAGTACTTACTCCCTTAGATGTCTCACTAATGATAACATCCTTTAGGTGATCCTTAGAGTATCTCCAATCCTTTGAGAGTTCTTTAGCTCAGTTCTCCTCTTGTTTTTATTGATCTTGCACTACTTCTCGTGATGGCTCATTGTCTTCAAATTCAATCACATTTTCTTTAAGAGTAGGATCAAACTCTAAATTTTCAAAGTCACCTACAAGATTATCAATAAGATAACTTTTCCTAAGATCAAGTTTGTTAGATTCATCAAAATGACATTCATAGATTCTTCAACCACCCTAGACTTTTTGTTGAATATCTTATAGGTTTTGCTAATGGTGGAATAAATAAGAAAGATACCCTTATCGATTTTTGAGGCAAAATTTTCAAGGTTGTCCTTGTATTAAGTATATAGTATTTGCATCCTAATACTCTAAGATATGAAAGCTTAGGTTCTCTTCCATTCTATAGCTCATAAGAAGTTTTGTTTAGAATGTGTCTTTTGAAAACACAATTAGTAATATAACATGAAGTATTGATGGCTTCAACCCAAAAGTAATTTGGTAAAGAATACTCATTAATCATAGTTTTAGCCATCTCTACCAATGTTTTATTTTTCCCCTTTACAATATCATTTTATTGTGGTGTTCTAGGAGTAGAAAAGTTGTGAGAAATCTCATTCTATAAACAATAGTTTTCAAAAGATTTATTTTGAAATTCTTTTCCATGGTCACTCTTTATAGAAGGAAAAAAGTAACATTTTTCATTTTGAACTCTTTTGGCAAAACTTTGAAAGGCATCAAAAGTATCACTTATATGAGAAAGGAAGGATACCCAGGTAAATCTAGAGTAATCATCAACTAGCACAAATTCATAATACTTTCCATAAAGACTAGCATTCCTAGCAAGTCTAACTAAGTCCATATAGATAAGTTGAAGAGGTCTAGGATACTTATAATATTTTTTGCTTTGAAGGATGCTTAGTGTTTTTTCCCCATTTGACAAGGTTCACATGTCTTGTCCTTTGTGAACTTGAGCTTTAGAAGACCTTCTATTAGCTCTCTTTTTTATAGATGTTGTAAAAGCTCCATGTTAGCATACTCAAGTCTTCTATGCCAAAGCTAAGACTCATTGCTAATGGAAATATGACATTTAAAAGATTGGTTGGTAAATTGTCTAAATCAATTAAGTAGGTATTATCTCTCCTTTCACTCTTAAATATTACCTTTTTATCCACTAAGACAATAACTTGGCATTCTCTAGAGTCCAAGGTGACTTTGCTACCTTTATCACATATTTGACTTACACTTAATGGATTATGTTTCAACCCTTCGACTAAAAGAACATCATCAATGAAAGAGTAATTTTTCTATTCCAATGCTAATTACCTTACATTTGGCATTATTTTCAAATGTGACATTGTCACCATCATTCTCTTTAATGGTTATGAATAGCTTTTTATTATCGGTCATGTGCTTTGAGCACCCACTATCTACATGTCAATCATTATCTTCCTTAATGGCTTTCAAGCATTCCTATAATGACCTTTGTTTAGGTATGTAAGCATACTTGGGTCCTTGGAGGTTAGTCTTATAAGGATTCTCTAATTTGAGGTGTGTCTTCCTAATGTGGCAAAATACATTTATATGACCATATTTCATGAAATAATGACATTGGAGCTTAGACTTATAGGCCTTTTTCCTATGAGAAGTCTTAGCATGTGTAGGGAACTTTCTTATACTTTGGTTATGTGAGTGCATAAAAGTGCATGAGTGATGAGGAGTACAAGAGAAGTTTTTATGTGTTTGTGTTTGAGCATGCCTCTTTGTGTATATGTAAGCATAATTAGCTCTTTAAGGCTTAGCATTTGAACCATGGGGAGCCTTTCTTTTGCTTTTAGTCTTAGAAGGCTTAGTACTTGGAGTACTTTTCTTCCTAACATCCTTAATACTACAAGTTTGAGCTGTAGATGCTTTAATGAATGTAAAATAAGAAGATGTAGATGAGGAGGCCCTATTGAAATATAAACCATGTCTCACTAACGGAGGTCTTTGAGATACAATAAAAGTATTCATCGCTTCTTTTCCTTTGTGAAATCTTGAGATGGAATTCCTAAGCTCAACAACTTCACCTTTTAAGGAATCGTTTTCTTTGTTTAAAGAATCAAGAGAGGATGAAGTTTTATAAAGATTTTCTAATTGAGTTCTTCATTTGAATTTCTCAAGCCATTAACAAGATCATTTAACTCTTTAAATTCATCCTCAAGTTTTAAACATTTTTTCCTATAAGTTTTCATTCGTGACTTATATTTATCACATCTCATGGTTAAAACTTCAAGAAGCTCATCATCTACATCATTTACCTTATCATAATCATGATAAGAACGTGAAAAAGTACTTACCTCATTAGAAAAGTCCTTTTGTGCTATAAAGCATTGGTTGACAATTTCTTCATCTTCTTCTTCCTCACTTGAGCTATCATCCCAAGTAACTTTGAAGCTCTTTTTTTTCTTTTCGTTTTCCCACTTTTTTTTTTCTTCAATTTGGGGTAATTGGATTAATGTGCCCTTGCTTCCCACATTCAAAGCAAGTCATGTCATTCTTCTTTTTTTTGAAGTTAAAGATGCTCTTTCGAAGTTCCTCTTACCTTTGCTTCTTTTTATGAGCTCTTTGGTCTTTCTTGAGAGCATTGTTATCTCTTCTTGCTTCTTCTCACTTTCATCACTATCACTAGAGGCAACTTTAACCTCCTAGTCTTCGCTTGAAGATTCGAGAGTAAAAGTCTTTTTTTTTTCTACTTTTTCATTTTTGTCTCCTTCCCCTCTCATTTTTTTCATCTCCCCATTCCTTCTTCAAAGCTAGCTCACGAGCAAGTAGCTTGCCAATAAGGACATTTGTTTGCACATTTTCAATCTTTGGATTGGATTCTTGTATGCTATAAACTCCAACACCAAATTTTTCAAAATGAAGAGATTTGAGTATTTTGGTGTTTACCTCAATTGTTTTTGTAAGAATTCTTCCAAACTTCTCCATGTTTGTGATAATAGAGAGGAGTATATTTGTCATGTCGGTGATGCTTTCATTTTCTTTCATAATGAAGATCTTTCGCTCTGTCACATACATCTCCAATCTACTTGATTTTACAAGTATAGTGCCCTCATGGTAGTTTTTCAAGGCCTCCATATTCCATGGGCGATTAGGTAATATCAAATTTGACCAATCTCCTCTCTTGATAAGGAACTAAGAAGAATGATCATTGCCTTTTTGTTCTTATCATTTGACTTTCTATGAGCTTCCACCCATTCCTCCCTTGGAATCAACTTTTTACTACCATCTACCATATTGGATGGAGGCTTTCATTCCTTTGCCACAATGTTCCATAAATCCACTGTATCACTATCTAGATAAATCTCCTTTTTATACTTTCAAATAGTATAGTTGGATCCATCAAAGAAGGACTTGAGGTGTGAATGGATTCCTTCTTATGCCATAATCTTTCCTCATATAATTAAGGCTTGAAATGAAGTATTGCTCTGATACGACTTGTTGGCCCTTACAAAGGAGGTTGAAATGTTGGAAAATTTAAAATTTTAGAGGGAAAGTTTATTATGCAAGTATTATACGAAGTAGAAGATAAATAGAACACACAACAAATTTATAGTAGTTCGAGTATTAACTAATTCTACATTCATTCCCTAATTCTTCTAATTGGGTGTTCTACTAATACTAAATGGTGTTTTGTAAGCTTACACCAAACTTTTACAACTTGTGTTTTATAAAGGCTCACATACAACCTCACAAGTGTTTTCCAAGGCTAACACTCAACTTATACAAGAGTCTTCTATTAGCTCACTCTTAAACCCAATCCTAAGGGGTGTTTAAAGCTTACTCCAAAGTTTGTACGACTCAAATACAAAGAGTAAATAAGAGAGAGAGAGAGAGAGAGAGAGAGAGAGAGAGAGAGAGAGAGTTAAGAAATAAATTTGTAAGAGTTTGGCCTTAGTAAACACTATTCTCTTGCATTTATGTCCATTTTGATGTAGTATTTATAGGTTACTCCCATCAAAGAGATGTTAAGGACAAAACTATGCTCAAATCTCTAAAGTATCCTAGGCAAATATGTATTTAATACTTATCAAACTATAGTCGTGATCACTACTGGTGAATTGCTTCACGATCTCTTTTTCGCATTAGGTTTAGCCCATTCACGGTTAAGAGCTTATACTTATTCCTAATGGCTAGTGACATGTGGTGGTTTAGCATTAGTCCTTCAAAAATTAACCATTAGGTCCCTCTCTTAGGTTTTAAGAGTTACGATCACTCTCTTATAGTCGCGAATGCAATATAGGTCATATTGGCTATCGAAATGTTACATTTGGTCATGATTGGCTCTATATTATTCGAGTTCTTGAGTTGGGATTGTCGCAGTCACTACATATGACTTTGTAATAGTCTTGTGCATGTGAAGCGGTAAAAACCTCTCTGATTTGATCTACGAGTAGTCGAACGACTTTTCAGTAAGCCAAGATGACCCCTTCGACGCTTCTTTCATTGTATACCCCCTCCATCCTACATATTCGGAGGTGGAAAAAAGGGTATATATGTTGGAGTACCTCTAAAATCCCTCTAAACTTGATTGAATATTGCAATTGCTATCGAGGATGCAATGCTCATCGTGAATGCTTCTGTCCACTTTACATCTAAGGCTTTACTTGGTGATCGTGAATTATGGGCACATTTTAATTTTAAACTCCATTCAACTTCCAATGATATTCTAACTTATTTACTGTAATCACAACACTTATGTAAGATGTTAGAACCTTTCAATCTATGTTGTCAAGATCAAAATAGAAATTTGACAAGGGTTTGACCAACCTAGTCCAACAATAAGTATTTTCGGTACAATATATTAAGAAAAATTTTCCTGCTCAATAAAATTCCCCTGCTCAGTGTTTATAAACACATTAAAAAAATCCCCAACTCTAGCTTATAATTCCCCTGCATACATACTCATTAACTACACATATACCTACTTCCCATACCAAGATTCTCTACAAAAATCCATATTTTTCCATTTCTAATTCCCAAAGCTAATCTTTATAATAATGCCCATCACAAAAACTAACAACATCACTATCAAATTATAGGCTATTCCAATCCTTTTGCCAATTTCAGGTTTGCATTGTATAGTTTTCACCAATCCGCTTTCTTTTATCACCTCCATCTCCATCTCTTCAATGTCCTCCTTCACCAACAAATCCAAAACCATTCTTCTGGATTTGTCATTCATGGCTTTATCATACCAAGCTATGTATTTACAATACATGACTAGTCTCTAATAACAACAAGTCCATCGATAAAAAGAAACAAATACCAATACTAATCCTACCTTCAATCTTCAATAATATATCAAATATACATTAAAAAAGAAAAAAATAAATACTGGTACAAGAATGCGAGCTAATGGTGGCAAAAACCTACCCCATAATTGTTGTAACCAAATAAATTCCTTCCAAGGTTCAACCTCATCCAAGATGTCTTCAACATGCATGGTCGATGACAATCACACTAAGGAACACCATCTTGTTCATCAAGAGTTGTAATTTCAAATTCCAGAAATTAGGGTTCCTAATTTGGGGACAAAGTGAGTTGGTCAAATTTCGACAAAAGCGAAAAAAGGATAAACAATTGGAAGAGGATATGAAAACAAGGTCAAAAGAGAGATAAAGTGACATTATCAAATTTATGGAATAGCAAAAACAAGAAAACAAAATGGAGAAGAAAAATTATTTAGAGAGAAGAGAAGGAGATCAAGAGATGAGCTGGTGAAATTAGGGAGAAGAGAGAGAGGGGGGAAAGTCACCGTTAATGGTAACTTTCTTGGGTTTAAGTGGTGGGTCTCACCATGCCATTTGTCATTTTTTTAGCTCTTTTCTGACCTTTGGTAGCCACTTCAGCTAATTTGGCCAGAAATTAGCTAATTATATTGTATTAAAATACTAATTATAGTTTAGTGATTAAATTATTATAAATTAAAAAAAATATTACCACAATAGAATTATGATCAAACTTTAGTGACCATTGGTGTAATTTAGTCCACAAAACCATTAGACTACATAATTTATAAGCACTAAACTAGTCCACTAACACAACACGTCCAAAAAATATACTAAAAGGACAAGAAAAGAAAATCACAAAGCAAAGAATTACAGGATAGCTACAAAGTCAGATTTCCTAGTGAGACCTTGTTCAGCTAAACTGTTCTCATTCATTCCCTTTCCTTCGAATATAAGCATAGTAACACAAGGAAGCCAAGTTGAGAAGGTAGTTAAGAATAAAGCTAATCTCTCACGGTGTTTGGGAGTTGGGAGGGTAATTTGTAGTCATGGTCATCAAACTATAACCTGAATTCTATGATGGTCATATAACTAATTTCTTTCTCATGAAAGTCATCAAACTATTATAAGTATTTCACAATAGTTTTTCAATAGATAAAAGTTTATTTGACTCCTTAAACTTTTTTGGTATTTTTAGTTAAACAAAATAAAAGTTCATATTAGTCCATATTAATGTTTTTAGTACATTTAACCCTAAACTAGGATTTAAAGGTTATTTAAATAATAAAAAATAAACTTTCTTATTTTATATCAATAAATTTATGTACAAAATATAAAATAAATTAAAAAATAAATTTTTTTCCTCAAATGGATAAATATTGTTGTAAATATTAGTAATACATACTTTTAAATTTTTTTAGAATAATTTTCTCATATTAGAATTTAGTGTCTTATATTTTTCAAATTGAGATTTAATAATTTATCTATGAAATAGCATAATCATTCTAAAAATAATTTTCTTAAAAAATTTAATTTTATATCTATTAATTTTTAAAGTAGTATTATTAGATATTTATTAATGTACTTCTCTAACACATGAAATTATATATTATTTTCATGTTGCAATCACACATATATGAAAAATACATCTTTCACTTCGATCCAATGTGTTTAAATAATTAATTTTGCTAGATACTAACTATCAAATTTGAGTTAAAATTAAGAAAAATTATTTTCATGATGAAAATATTTTTAAAATAATTTATTATATATATATATATATATATAGATTATCGATAACATATATTTTATTTTGACATGTAAGTTTACATTAAATGAGAAAATAATTAATTCTCTCTTATTTCAAAAAAATTCTTCAAAAAAAAAAAAAGATTGAATTAAATATAAGTAAAGGATGAAAATTAAATCTAAGAAAAATGAATAAAGAAGATTTTAATTAGAGAAGATATGGATTGTTATTTATGAATTTTTTATTTTTTGGGCTTAAATAGCATTTAAATAATAGAACATGGAGTTAAATTAATCAAAAAAATTAATTTGGACTAATATGTACTTTAAAAAAAAATCAGGGAGACAACTGAAATTTTATATGTCAAAAAATGCATAAAAAATTGATTTTAAATACTTATATTAATTTAATAACTTTATGATGAAAAAATAGTTATGTGACAATTTTAGAATTCGAGTTATAGTTTTATGATTATGAATACAAATTACCTTAATTTGGGATGGTTCTTCATTCATGTTATTGCATTTCAAAATTTTTTATAACTAAAATCACAAAATGTTTTATGAATGTTAACAAAAAAATGAGAGTAAAGCACAAATTTTGTAATGCTATACAATTTTTGTATATATCATATATTTATTGAACTCAATTATATATTGGAAATGATTATATGATTTTTTTTATATTATATGGGTTAGGGACAAATACCTTTTTCACACAACCATGGCAATTTTATAAAGATATGTTAACCTATATAATCTACACACACTTTCTATAACTGATGTGGAATCCTAAAGGATTAGCCCCCTCTCTAGTTTTTTGTGCATAGGAAACGTCACACTTCACACACTTATATATACGTTTTCCACCTTAAATGCTCATATATATGTTTTTTTTTTGCATTAATATAATATAAATTCACACATGGATTAGGAATGTGTTAATCTATATAATTCACACACACCACAACCGATGTGGAATACAATATGATTGATTAAGGAAAAAAACTCATTATTTGAGATATTGCAAGAAAATTAGTTGCTAAAAAACACTATCTTTCCTGTTACATTTACTATATTATAGCAAATAAGAATCTCATTAATAATCTATTAAAAGTACATAATGACAGCCACAAATGTGAATCACAAATTATATATATACACATTTGACTCATTCAATAGCCCTAAGAGAAAATATATGCTATGTTTAGGAATTTACTTATGTTTCTGGTTAATTCCCAACTATCCGAACACTATGTGAACAACCTCTTGGCTCATTCCTTTGTTTTGAGTTCAATGGCTGAGACATGATAATAACAATTGCATTGCAACAGTATTGGAAAACCAAGTACAAGGTTCTAATATCAGGCTTGTTTTTGCTCCCATATATCATACAAATGCAAACCCAACTATAATCTGTACCACTAGAATAAACTCTTCTATTTCTTAATTTTCCGTGGCGGGCGGGCAATGGATTTTCAGGGTGTCATTAGGGTTTTCACCATGATTGTCTTGTGTGTCTTCTGCCATTTTCCTTCTCATCAAATCGTGGACGTAAGTACAGTCAAGGCTCCGGCAGAACTAGTGACCGATGCATGCAAACTAAGCGAAAACCAAAAAATCATGCATCCAGAGTCTGAAATCAAATCCCCAAATAGGATCAGTAACAAATCTAAAAGGCCTAGCAAATCTTGCACTAGCGTCAACAAGGAAAAAGTCAACAGCTACAAGCGACTTCTTTAAGTCTCTTCTTATTAGCAACAGTGGCAAATCAGCAACAGAGACATCCACCTTAAGGAATGTGCTAAGTATTTTGATGAAGCTGTTGGGATGCTTAACCTAGGTAGATTAGAAGATGGAACAGCAAGTTTAGATGTGCATTATGTTCTTGATAATGCTAATTATTGTGAAAATTCATTGAAAGAGTCCACTGTTCATATCGATTCCATTGCTCCTGCGATTCAGAACTGGAAGGATTCCTTTGATGTTGCATTTGCAACCGTAGCTACTGTTGAAAACTCTGAAAATAATTGATCTTATATATATCTTAAGCTACTTGTATACGAGGGATGGTGTTGCTATATGGTTAATGCGTGTATTCTCTTGTTTTTGCATTTTTCCAATATTTACATTGATGTATGTAATTTTTTTTTTATTTAACTGTCGAGATCGAAACTTTCACGATTGAATATATATATATATATATATATATATATATATATATATATATATATATATATATATGCACTTCACCTCTTTTAAAGAAAAAGTGCATAAATTCAAAAAAATTTGAATTGATTTAAATTTACAATAACTAAAAAATTATAAATTTATATAACTCTAATTTAATATGCTGAATATGACTCCTTTTAATCAAATTTAAATATCTAAAAATTAAAATAATATTTGATAATACTCGAGCCAAATTACCAACCAAACCATGCCTCCAGTAAGCTAAACACCATCGAGCCGAGCAAGGATTAAGTCAAATATAGACCGAGCGATAATTGTAACGTTCATCAGTAATGGAAGAATACACATAATAAGATTCGGTGTAATTATCACTCTCCATATATTCAGGGAGCTGACTTCGCTTTTAATGGGACCATGGAGACATCTATAAGAAGAAGAGAGGACATATGAGGGACACCCTAACCTTGGAACCTGTCTTACTCGCATTGTATCATTGATACAAAAGTTATCAATATTTTTTTTATTTAAAAGAATTCAAATGATAAGCAATTGAGTTTTAAGTATTTTTATTTGAAAGAATTCAAATTATGAGCAATTGAGTTTTAAGTTTAAATCCTAGCAAGTTGTCTCTTTTTTTTTTTCTTCTAAAAATATATATATTTTTTAGAATTGTGAGTTACCGTTGGTAAATTTCTACCATCAACAAATCGCTTTTATATTTGTTTTCTTTAATTTTCTCTAATAAAGTGAGTTTTTTTTATGTGTCTTATTAAGTTTTTTTATTTTTTAGATTTTTTGTTTAGATTTATTATTTTCTCTTTTTTTAATAGAGTTTTTATCTTTTCTCTTGGGAGTTTTAATGATTTGAGATCAATTACTTACTAGTATAAATGATATATTATTGGACATTCTCTCTCAAATCTATTATAGAATATTATACAAATTTTAGTCCACATGTATGCTATAGAACCAAATCAAGTGGAGTTTTCCATAATTGACAAAAACATAGAGTTATCGAAAAAATTTATAGTGAAATAAAACTTTATAACTGAATCAATATATTGTTATTAACAGTATTGAAGATCGACTTCATATTAATTTTTTAAATTATTAGAATATTTTATTTTTGTACGATAATTTATGAATGAAAATATCCATGTTATTTTAAAAAAATTATGAACAATTTAATGGATATAAAAATTTAAAATTATTTTTACTCTTTGACTAAATAAACAACTCAAATTCGCTCATTATCCAAAATAGATGGACTTAAACTTGTCAATACGACCCATTTTCGGCCTATAGTAATAAATAATATATTATTAGACTACACATTAATCAATACGTAAAAAACAAAAATTAAAATAAATAAAGATTTTAATTTTTCTTTGGATGGGGGAGGAAACAAATCTGATGGCTATAAATTAACCTTTCTTGAATTCAATTAGACAGAGAAATATTTCACATTATCAATATAGAGTGTGTGTCATTAAAATCGCCCCAGAAAGGAATTTACATTTAAAGAAAAGATATAATTTGAAGAAAATTTTTAATATATCAATTTTATTTATGTTTAAAGAAAATATTTGAAAATTAATTGTCTTATTGTTGCATAAATAATTGAACAATCGGGGCTTTCGCATTTTCTAAAATGTGCCAAGGATTGTTTGCCTTCACAAAAGAGATATTTGAAGAATTAATAAATTAAAGAATTTACTGACAATCCATAATACTAGAAAAATTATGAAGGTAGATATAGACAAATAGAAAATAATAACACCTAATTTTACATTAGATAATCTTTTTTAAGAAACTTCGCATATATTTCCAAAGATCATGATATCAACTGATGATGATTAAAGGCTTGCTATATTATTTTTACAATGTTATTTCACTGTTTTCCTAAACTTTATAATTTCTTATTCATGGAATGAAAAGATTTAAGAAATAAATTAAGTTATAAAAAAAAAAAGTGGTGTGGTCTTTTATTTTCATATCCTCTTTTAATAAAATTCATTTGCATCTTATAACAATTATTGTGTAAATAATTATTATTTATATTATATTTGGTATAAATGAATTCTATAATTTTATGGAATCTAGTTATTATAAAATTTATATTTTATGTGTTTTGTATAAATAAAAATGTCTTTATAATTTTATTTCATTAAATCTTTAGAATTGATTGTAACTAAATCAAATTAAACACTAATAAATGAATTCTAAAGTTATAAAACTTTTTTTCTTATGATAAAAAATCCTCAGTTAAAATATTTTTTTTATTTCTGTCTCTCTCTTTCTCTCTCTCTCTTTTATATTTTATATTTTTAAAATTTTTAAAAAATAACATATGAATATTTTTACAAAATAAAATATTTTATTAAATTCTATACTTAAATTAAACACAAAATTCATTTCATTTAAAATTGATTTTATTTTTTTAATATACCAAACATAAAATTTATTTATAAATGGATTTTATAAGAAATTCATTTACAAATAAAATGAATTTTATGTTAAAATTAAATCAAACAGCAATTTCCATTATTGTTTCTATTGCTATTGGTGAAAGAAATAGAAATTATAACATCTAATTTATTGATTTTATCGTTATTGTACAATTAAATCTATTTGTGAAATCCAATTTATTCGTTTATTAATATTATGCAATTGAAGTTAGTTGTAATTATAAAACAAATTGGGTTTGTGTCGACCAGAACAGTTGAGGATTTTCTGGTTAATTAGTGGGATAAATTATTTAGATGGTCGAAATGACTTGATGGGGTCTAATTATTTTCAAGAATAAGTAGGAATATTATTATATTTTTCAATATACTTTACTGAAAATTAACAAAAAAATCAACTAAAAAGTGAGAAATAGTGAATACCAAATACATGGGGAAAAATCTATTATTAATTAACAATAATGATTTCTTTTTTCAAAAGTCTTTTTTGACAGCAACAATTCCCAAACACGTTTTTTTATATATAAAACAAAATCATATAATCTAGAAAGCAGCAAGCCTAACAAAGTGAAGGGAGTTATAACCACACCATCATTAAAGGACTGAAGCACGTTTATAAAAAAAAATGTTGGTGAAATTATAACGACACCATGATTAGGACCAATTCAATCCCATAATCTCGTTAATTGACACAACTTTCTGGGTTAATTGTGTCAAAGCTTGAGTAATTTTTGTAACAAAAGTTACTATAATTAATCAATCTGTTCATGCTTAAGAGGAGTTAACAATCTGGTTAGTTTGGACCATTTCAAAGAAATAATTTCTCAAATTTTAGCTTAAGCATTTTGTATAATAAAAACCAATATACATGAATAAAGCATCATAATTTTTTTATTTTGGTAAATAACATCTTTTAAGCTAAATTTATAACAATTGCCAGCTCTAGATCTCATTGCACTATGATAGAAAACTCAACTACCTTCTAAAATTAGACTCTTTACTTCTCCTATATATCCCCAGTTACCAGAACCAAAGATTCATAATTAAATTTTGCCTCAAGAACTCATACAAAACCACTCCTTGGATCAGTAATGGCTTCTCCTTGCGTTCTGTTCATCTTTGCCACCATTTTCTTGCATTTTTTTTCCCATTTGCCTTATAAAGCAGAGGCTACATTTGCCGTTCTCAAACAATCAAACAATGAGTTGCTAACACAGGTGTGCAAGGAAAGTGAAAATTTTGAATTCTGCAAGCAAGTCTTGAAATCCAAGCCTCGGATTTCTTTGTCAAGAAACATAAGAACCGTCACCAACTTTGCCCTAGCAGTGGCAAGAAAACAGTCCATTATTACGCGAAATTTCTTTAATAGGCAAGCTATTGTGAGCAAGAATTCTGCATCCAAGGCAGTGCTTAAGGAATGTGGAACGTATTTTAACGAAACAGTAGGGATGTTTAACCTAGATGGACTTGAAGATGGGTCGGCGAGCTTAGATGTTCATTATGCTCTTGATAATTGTGGGTACTGTGAAACTGCATTGGATTCGGCCAAGGTTCGTAGTGGATTGATTTCTGCTGCAATTCAGAATTGGAAAAATTATTTTTCAGTTGCATATGCAAGTGTTTTAGTTATAGAAGATACTCCATAAACGAGTTATTCACTTGTTTTTCAGCATATAATCCCATAAAAGATCAATAAAGTTAGAATTTTGATCCATATTTTTTAATATTTTTTTCTTAAGCATATTTGATGCTTAAAAAGATTTTTTTTTTTTTCTTTTTCAGAACAATACTTTTCTCTTGTTCGAGGGATAGAAAAATTCCTTCAATACGCGATATTCAAGTATAACCACATGATATTTAAAATTATAAATTTATTGATTGTGAAAACTCATTAATTTTGGACTACTTATTTTGGATATCCCATAAATTTTAAAACTAATTTTGAAAATTATGTGATTTTAAACATTATGTGACAAATGAAAGATGTCACAATGAATTCCCTATTGCTTGAGTTGAGAAGAAAAAACAAAAGATTGCGCTTTTTTTTTTTTTTTTTGATAGAGAGCAAGGAATTCCTATTAGTGATTTTTTTTAATTAAATATGTGACATTTATAATTGGTCCTTCCACTTCCACACGAGATAGGCATTTGCTATTGAAAATTATTTAGTCAATGTATGAAATATGTAATGAATCACAACTATTTTCACCAATAAATTTTTATGATGTGTATTATATTCCCCTTCTTGCAGACTTGGGTTAACACAAGGCTTCATTTGATTTATGGATTGATAATATTCATCAGATGTAGTTTTTTTTTTTTTTTATCATTTTACTAAATAATCAAATATAATCTTTTATGTTCATCATTTTATTAAATAATATTTCGTTGATGTTTATTTAATTTTTAATCTAATATGATACATATAACCATTAATTTTTCATTGATATTTATTTAATTTTCATAAATCTTTATGTTGATTATTTAAGGATTTGATATCTTGAATTTTTCTTCAATTATGATTCATTTTGGTGCAAAAGTTTTACGAATATGTGCAAAAGTTTTGCGAATATTTTTTCTCTATTGCAGAATTTCAAAATTGCAATTCATTTTTGTATAATTTTTTATTCATTTTACTCATATTTATTGATTATTACCAAAATATTCATTATTTCTGTACACAATATTCATCATTTGTAGTATTCATATTCATTACTTTTTCATATGATATTATACATAAGTTAATTTGTACATTAAAAACATATATGCTTCTTTTTTAAAAATAAAAGTAAAATTTATCAAATTTTTATATAAAAATAAAACTTTAAATTTTGAATTAAATCAAAGTAAGTAATAATGGAAAATCCAAATCGAAGTACTTGAATATTGAATAAATTTATTCTAATTAGAGTAATAAAAAGAAAAAATAACAAAATGTCAAATTAAAAAAAGAAAAAAAAAGATGTGAATTGTAAAAATATGATCTGTGTGTACTTTTAATCTCCGCATGTATTTTTGAGCATTCGAATCATGTAGTATTGTGGTCTAGGACGCATAATATGACAACACAAACTTGAGGGTCGAGGCCATGGGGAACTATACTTTTCTAATATTAGCCCAACTTTCAATCCAATCTAGCCCAGGAAGCCCATAATATATTTGGTCGATGCTTCTAAATATAATTACCTATAGGGTAGCCTACCTCACTTGACGTGGCATTAACCGAGCTGAACCTCAATCCTAAGGTCCAGTAAGTCACTAATTCTTGACACGTGCAAGCATTTTGGCGTATTGTGCTTTTAATTTTTTATTGTAATTTTAATACAAAATTTTATTTTATTTTAAATTAATTATATATATTAAATTTAAAAAATATAGTAATTTTAAAATTCATAAAATAAAATAATTATTTAATACACAGTAAGAAACTTATAAAATAATTTCTGAGATCAGAATTAATATACATATTCCCCCAAAACATTTTGAATCTTAACATTTATCATATTTAATTAAATCATCCCTTATTTTTTAATATTATATTAAATTGTTCATTATATTTGTTTCATTACTTTAAAAAAATCTTTTGACATAAAAAAATTTGGTCAAAAGTGAGTTTTGTATTATATTGAATTAATTACTCTAAATCTCTTAGTATTTGTTATATTAAATTAAATCTTTCTTTAATTTTAAAATATTATATTAAATCATTTCTTATAGTTGTCATATATTAAAAAGTTTTTATGATATTTTTATATTAATTTAATATAATATTTTTTAATATAATAAAACAAAATTTAAAAAATAATTTAATACAATATCAAAAATTAAAAAATAATTTAATTAAATATAGTAAAAACCAAGAATTTCACCCTGAATATTATTAGCCATTGAAACTTGGCCCAGAGTTAGGGTTAGTGAACTGAATTTGATACCGCATAAGTACTGGAATTGGATACTTTCTAACATTGTCTGATGGGATTGATGGTGGATGACCACCTACCTTCTTCAAGTTCAACTTCTCATGTTCGTTATATTATATTAAAATTTTTTTAATGTATTTATATAAATTTAATATAATATTTTTTTAATATAAAGAAATAAATATAAAAAATAATTTAATATATAATAAAAATAAAAAATGATTTAATTAAATAAAGAAAAAATCAGAGAATTTTTAGTAATTAACTCTGAATATTGTTAGCCATTGAAACTTGGCGCAGAGTTAGGGTTGGTGAACTGAATTTGATACGTCAGAAGTCCCAGAATTGGATACTTTACAACATTGTCTGATGGGACTGATGCTGGATGTCCACCCACCTTTGCAACTTCATATTTTCCTGACGCTGCATATTTACTCTTACTTATACTGCGATGAGAAATAATAATAATATATTTTATATTAGGACTTGGGAGAAAGATATTAGATCGTTAGTGTTTAGTTAATAATCATTTGATTTACACCATGTAAGATCTCTTAATTTTATAACACTTATTCTTAAACAAATTGAAATGGTGTCAACAAATTTGAGACCTGAATCATTAGAGTCTAGTCTAGACCCTTCATATCAGGCTGGTCCATGGATCTCGTACTTGTCCAATTAACAGTCCCTAGCACGAGAACAGCAGACCTAGTAAAATTTAAGTTTATAATAATTGGGCCCTGCTTTCTTAACTTACGCCAACAAAAACTTTAGGATTTTTTCTTTTAAAAAAATTTTTGAACTTTCATTGATAAATTATATAAACCTGATTTTATAAATATAGTGATAATAATAATAATAATAATAATAATAATACATGAAAAGGCATGAAAATTTTAAAATAATGAAATTTATCTTTAATATTAATATGATTTAATTGGATTAATTGAAATTATAACTTAGAATAAAATACACTCTATTCAATAATTATTATAAAAAAATTTCATGATTTTTAAATGAATCTAATAGTTTGAGTAAGATAAATAAATTAAGAATATCATGAAAAATATGTTAAAAAATTTAAAAATTCAAAAACAAATAGAACTCTCATAAAAAGAGAATAATCTTTCCTAAAAAAACTATAATATAAGATTTGATTCTTTTATTTTTTTTTTTTCAAAATCTGAATTTGTAAACGACACTTATAAATCAACTATCCCCTTACTTTGAAAAATTGGTAATTAATAACCTCCCTGAATAAAACAAAAGTTTGGTTCAAGTCATTTCCAATTTGAAAGAAATAGAAAGAGTGAAATCATTTTTAGTGTTTTAGTTCCAAAAATCCATGAGAAACTTGGGTTCATGTCACCTTTACATTTACTTTAAAAAAAAAAAAAGTAGCAGATGCAAGCCTTATTGTTTACCTACCATCATTGGACTTGATGTTCCAATTTTTCTCCCCCAGAACTACCTACCGACTCAATGACATGTCCCTGTAACAGGGCATAAACCGAACCCATTGATGAGTGAGTTGACGAGAATCTGATGCTTGGGCGGAATATAAATCATCTTCTTCATAATGCTACCTTCCTTTTAGGGACAGTCCTAATTTGTGATTATGATTCAAAGGAAAAGATCCTACCTTTACACCATTAATTATGCTGAATCAAATACAATGGTGTGTCTTCAAAAATACAACCATCTTCTTTTCCAGTTTATTTAATTTTCCTCAATATAAATTTCTTTTTTTTTTCTCATATTATTTGTTATACTTAATAATATTAACCCACAATATTTTGCATTAAAAATCTTTTGGTGGGAATCTTGTGCTTTTAGTTGCATTTTATCCCTTTAAACATTCCAAACATAATTTTATTTAATAAATATGAAAAAGAAGCACTTCAAATATTCATCCAGTTCGAAATTAAGATTACATCACATAGAACAAATATTTGCTTATTTCCTTAATCCTATATTTATGAATCAACCAAATTGTTTTATGAATGGTTTGGTGACTTATTTAATAATTGTGAATTCAAATTAATTATTTATATTAAAAAATAAATGATTCTCGATTTTAAATATGCTTTCATTTAATAAACAAATTAAACTTGAGCTAGAATTTATTCATTATGTTATGACCCTCTTTTTTTGCTAATTAAGTTTTCTATATAATACATCTTTTTCTATTAGCATTGTAAATCAATCATTCTAGCTTTTAAATTTGTGTGAAATTTGAATTCACGATAAAATTATAAAAATTAAAAATTTGATATATGAATTTGCCAAAATCAATGGTGCATCATAAAATTACAAAAAAGAAAGAACAACATTTATTTACATTTTTAATTAATTTATTATTATTTTATTGCGTGAACAATTTTTTAAAAAATAAACATCGATTAGTATAATTTTAATATTTATATAAAATATTACTAATAGTTAAATAAAAAAAAAATACGAGTTCGATGTAAGCTCTTTATTCTCATCAACTATCTTTGAATATGATAATACTTTGCTTGTTTTACAAATTACATCAAATTTTAACTTAAATCCATTTGTAAACAAAAATAAATAAAATAAATTTAATTAAGTTAAATTCACATTAATTTATTATATTTCTAATGAATTTTAAAATTTTAATAATATATATAAAGATGCAAACCCTATGTCCCTAAACAATTAGGTAAACAACAACTCAGCCCCTAGCAAACACTAGTACATTACTGCCATTTTTTTAACTCCATAATTAACCCCCCAACCAAGAGATTTCAGGGATTAATACAAAGTACATAAAACGTGTCAACAGATCCTAATTTGTTCGTTACTTACCGAATTCTGAATGGTCACCAAGCTGTACGCGTCGACTCTTCTCCTCTCATCTGACACGCATTCCAATGTACTTTTTTTAATAATACGTCACTCTCCGTGTCGATTTTGTCACACGTGGTACTCGTAGGCCCACTGTTTATTTTTTGACCTCATCCTTCCTCACATCCTTAGAATATTCTCAATCCATCACTTGCATATGCGCACTGAACATTGTAGAAGATGAGATAATGACTGACGGATTAATAGTATTTTGTTTTTTTCTTTAAGTTTTAGAAGAGACGTAAGGTTCAAGCTCAAGTAATCCCATTTTAAACTTAATTGTATTAACCCCATATTAAACATGCTTAATGCCATTATTTATTTGTGAAGATTTCATATTTTTGGACTTCTTCTCATTGTTTATTATTGAATCAATTTGATGTCTATAAATAATGCTTAGTCAATAATTAAAAATGAGAACAAAATCTAACAGCTCCTAATAATAAAAGCAAGGTGAATCTCAATAAATTAATTACTTTATTCTCTCTATTTCATAATATTTATTATTTTAAAAAAATTATCGTTTTATATTATTAGTAACATTAATTGCTTATTTTTAAAAATTTATCTTATCATTGTTTTCTTTCTCTTATAATTAAATATTTTTTTATTGATATTAATATAGAGTTTTAATTAAAAAAAATTAAAAATATATTAATTAATATTAATTACAATAATTTTTAATTAATTATTTTTTAATCTAAATATATAACTCTAAATAGATAAATATTGTGAAATTAAAGAAGAAGTTGGGTCATTTTCGGAAGAAAATACGACATCGTCTTGAAGAGAAGTGGTACACGGCGTCTAGCATAAGTGACAACATTGTTTCGGAAGAGGGATACGCACCGTTTCAACATAAGTACTGTGGCAGCGTTCAACATGCAAAGAATATCTGTGCATGTATATGAGAAAAAAAAAAAAAAAAAACGGCACCGTCTTCATTTTATGACCGTTGCTCCTGAGCTAATCGCTTGTCACGTTCATAATACTATTTTTCTTATTGCATTCATACCCCACGAGAATCAAATCTAAAAACACTATAAGCATGTGTTGGAAAATGGCAATCAAATTATTTAAAATTTTCTAAAATCTCTCCGTAATTTAATATTTTTAATAAAATATATTATTGTGATTTCAAAATCAAAGTATTTTTAATAATTTAAATCAAATTATATTAGATTCAAACAAATTAGCAGCCCAAATTATTTGAAAATTTTTAAAAATTTTTTTAAAAAATATAAGCGGGTCAAGAATTAATATTAAGACTTTGGCATATTTTGAAATTTCAAATATGTCGATTCATAACTCATAAAATGTAGCTTTGAAACAAAATTTTAATAGAATAGAATACAAATTTTCAATCTTAACAATAAAATCAACCAATTATAAATGTTATTAAAATTTTGAGACCATGAACTTGGACCATACTGCCAAGTAGATAACTTGTATTATTGAGCTAAATCCAAAAGCAACATGCTTCATTTTGTTTATTTCTGTAAGAAACGAAAATGTAGAGCAAACATATGGTCAAAAAGTGGGTCTTTTTCAACGACCCTAATAAACACACAAACAAACAAGTGAAGAGCCTTCGTTGAGTTGCATTGGGACATCAGACAATGAAAGGATCCCATTTCCCATTTCCATTCTCATTCCAAAGGACGTCGTCATTTGCCGTTATATGGACCGGAAACGCCATTTTTTTTTTTGGTCGGTGCCAGTAACCCAGAACAAAGCAAAATTGATTCTCCCACCGAAGAAATACACATTTGGCACGTTTTTTTGGTTTCCGGCAACCCAGTAGCTGAACGACACGTGCTTGAGTGAAAGGATATGCCACCCAGAAGCGTCTAACAAAAATTTCGGTGGAACCTATGAGTGGGTCAGCGGCAGTGTGATGGCATGTAAAGGAAATGAGTGTGTGATAATAACGAAAAAAAAAATGAAAATAAATAAATTAGCATAACTTATCTGAAATTTTTATTAATTAAAATTTATGCAAATTTTATATATTTGTATTGAAATTTATTACTCATCACGGATGATTTTATTGATAAATATAAAAAATATAAGGGTAAATATTATCAATTCAATTATATTTGTCTTCATTAAATTTAGAATATAATATTTGTAGTAATACATAAAAATCTGGTCAGTTTATTGATTTAAGTTTGAAATTTTACTTACCGTTGCACCTATAGCGGAAAAAAAAAAATGGAAAAACAGAGATGGTTGCCCAAGAGTCCAATTGAGATACTACATCAAACTGATGAAGAATGAATAGAATAATAGTAAAAACAGAAAATTTTCAAGAATATCTCCTTGCTCCTTATTAGAAAAAACCTCCCTGTTCCAAATTACTAGTCTAATTATCTTTTGAATTTTAATTTTTCATTGCCGTTAAGAATGAGATTTAATTAGAATAATAGTAAACGGATCAAATTGAGTGAACTTAAATTGAACTATTTTAGTTAATTTTTTTTAATAAATTTGACTTGCATCGAATATTTTTTTGGTGATAGAATAGGGTCATTAGATCGATTAAAAAAATTTAAATTATTTTGTCCAGATCATGAAAAGATACGAGAGAATTAATCAGAAGATGAAATATAAACTCTTTTCTTTTCATTAATTTAATGCTGACTGAAATCAGATTCACCACCTCAATGCCCTAATAAACCACATCAGTATCACCCCAATCGAAAGCCTAATAAAGCAGAACTCATTCTCCTTTCAAGCAAGGAGTTGGACAACTTCCTAAAATACCATCTTTGACTGATCCACCAAAATTCCACTTCTAAATATAGATAAATAGCAGAAAATTCAAGCACCTTGAAAGTTTATTCTCATATGCCACTAGTACCATCTTCAACTCCACAAATTAATGCACTGGTTTAGGCCTACTCAATGCCCACAGATTAAGACTCGCAGAAGAGCAGTAGCCACAAAGAATAGGCTATAATGGTAAAACCACTAAATAAGACTAATTAAAGTTGATAACCCAAAAGATAATCATCAAGAGATTAGTATGATAAAAAATTTAGAGAAGACTTAATTTTTCATTTAGAAATTTAGTTACATAACTTGATCTAATCCAGAGTGATTTATATATCTTTTCGGCATTTAAGTGTTTTGATTATAAAGTAGACGGTAGACATAATAGTTTAATTTAATTATCGAAATGTGTGTTTCTAACTTCATCTATTTTGATGATTAAGCTAAATAAAATACAATAAAATAGAAAGGGAGCATGTAAAATTAAATTTGCTTATAAATTCCAAAATGTTCTGTTTGTTATTTGCTCCTATAATCTTTTATACTATTATATGCTTTTTCCCTCTTTTTCATAACAAACAGTAAATAAAAGAAAAAAAGAAAACCAAATGCTAATGCTACATGCAAATACAAAGTGGAAAAAAAAAATATTCTAATATTGAGAAAAATAGAAAATCACGAAGTATTTTTTTTTTAAAGAAAAAAAATATGTGAAATAAATTTTAACTGCTAGAAGAAGGGTAGTTACTAAAATCTGACCATGGCGGCCTAGGAAAATCAGAACTACTAGGCTGATTCTGATTTTGTGGTGGCCCCAATTGTTGGCCAGCCAAAAGCAGAGGATATGAATATGATGAGGCCGAACCAGAAGATGAAGCAGAAGGTGCGGCTGTAGCAAATGCAGCCGAGGTAGATGATGATGACGTTGACAGTGAAGATGATGAAAAGGTAGATTGTAGAGAAGCCAACTGCTGCTGACTATAAAACAATTGCTCAAGCAAACTAGAGGATTGTTGTTGCTGCTGATGATGATGAAGTCCATGAATATCACCGCTGCTCTGCAACAATTGGAAATATTCCCAGTAACCTCTCATGGCATCAACCGGAGACTGAACGAAAGGTGGCTGTACCGACGGCGGCGGTGGGGCAGGAGGTGGCTGTTGAAGTTGGCGAGAAGTGGGGACATTAACATTTTGCATTTGAGGAGGAATTACTCTAACATGTTCTGGAAAATTAAGCTTCGCTCTGTTTCCTCTGAATCGCAAAGCAGCTTCGTCGTAGGCTCTGGCCGCCGCCTCTGCGGTGTCGAATGTGCCAAGCCACACTCTTGCTGCTTTATGAGGATCACGTATCTCTGCTGCCCATTTCCCCCAAGGCCTTTGTCTCACTCCTCTATATCTTCTTCTCTGCTCGTTGCCAGTTTCTTCGTAGGATGCTGTTTCGGTTGAGGATGTTGGTGGTGGGGTGGTGGGGGTTGGAACTAAAATTGGAGCAGCCGCTGCTTCTTCTTTAACTGTAAATAAGAGTAATAAAAAAGATAATATTATAGACCAAAAAAAAATCTTTTGCATATAAAAAAACTAACAGATTTGATATACTGAATTTGTATACTAAGGGCTGCGAAGAACTTATTATTTCGAGACGATGATTTCATGATAAATTCAGGCTTTTGATCTTTGATTGAATTAATGAAGATAGACAATAGAGTAATTTCAAATACATGCAATATTAATTATTTCAATAATTATTATTTCCATATTAGGAAAAAATAAAATAAAATTTACTGTACAAAAGTTGAAAAATAGATAAAAATATAGGAGACTTTAGGTGTTAATAATACTATAGCTTATGTGATGAAGAAAAGAGATTAATTCAGTATGAGATGAGAGAAGAATGGCAGAGTTGGAACATATATACATCATTAAAATGGTATTAAAGATGAAATTAACTCAACTTACCAGTTGCACCAGATGAAGATGAATCCCCATGAGAAGCTCTAAAATCACCAAACCCTTTAAAAATTCTTGGTGCAGACTCAATCAATTGAGTTGCACCCTCTTCTTCACGTCCTCTCTTTTGTCCAATCCCAAAACCAGAGCTAGAGGAAGAATAAGCAGGAGTAGAAGATGGTGAATAAACAAGGGGAGGAGGAGGAGATGTAGAAGAAGCAGAAGCAACACCATAACTGGTTGTAATTGCACCTCCTAAATCAGCAGTACCATATCCCCAATCACCACTTCTTTGTCCTGAAACCACATGAGTAAGAGCAGAAACCATAGCAGACATCTCCCTTGTACTTCCATATCCAGGAAACATACTTGGTGGCGGCTGATTTAATAATAACGATTGTGAAGTAACAATATTCGGGAATCTATCTTCTTCTTGATCACCCTCATCGCCGCCTCCGTGGCCTCCATCTGTAGTTGCACGGTACATTATGTACGGATCACCTGAGCCTCTTTGGTTCGCCACCCTTAAATTCAACAAGCACATGTATGTGGGGAAAATAATGGATGAAATAAGTTGGTTTCTTTTGTGTTTTTTTACTTTTTTTTCACAAAGTATGAGTACCCTTTTCGGAGATACGAAGGACAGAGAGATTTTTAAAGAGGGTTATATATGGCGATGGACAATTCAAACTTGTTCAGCCGCCATAAAAATAGTGGACTCCTCTTTCTGTGTACTTGGAGCAGATATATCAGCGAGAACACCCTTCGTGATAAATATAATCATATGCTTTTTCTTTTATTCTTTTATTTTACTTTTGATTTTTATTTAAACAATAATAATAAAAAAAAAGGTTGCAGGGTAATGAATTATTTTGCTTCTGCTTATTTTATTTTAATAATTAAAGGTGTGAGTACTATGTTCACACCAGAATTTTTTACTGGTTATTGAGATAAGGGTGATATGGTATAACATATTTTGCTATACTAAGTTAATTACAAAAATTCATAAATATTAATACGAAATTACTATCATATTTATAATTATTTAATATTATTCTTATTAAATTTATTGATTCAACGTACAAATTCAATATAAAAAAAAAATAGGATTATATTGCAAGGACATGTCGGTGATTTTTATTTTAATAAGGTGAGGAGAATTGATTTTGAAATTGAGTTTCTACCAGTTATAACCGACATACTAACTTAGCATCTGGACTTGAGTTGGATATGAACATGATCAGCCCAAAATTATTAAGTAAATGGGCTATGGAATGACTGAACAATAACTCCGGCTGATGCATAGCATACTGTAAGTTTTATTAATATGGGGTCATTTTAAAAATGAAATGAGAACCAAGTGATTTAAGTAACTATGGCCGTAACTTAGTGATAAAATGAGATTATAATTTAAATTTTATTAACCTAATCTTTTCTTCAATAGTTTTTTTTTTAAAAAAAAAGTTGTGATTTGACGTGACACAATTTACGTGTGAACTTAGTTAAAATAGTGGTCACTTGATGATGAACAATTTGTGCACTACCAATGAACTTTTGTTTACCGTTTCTGTTGCTTGAATTATCTTATTATTTTTTAATTTAGTTTCCATTAAGTTGAATTGATACTACTATTTATTTATCTTTAAATATATCAAAAAATATATATATAAATATATTTATATATAATGACTACAAAGTTCCCTACCCTAAATTAGAAGTCATATTGCGTTGCCAGTATTTATGTAGTATTTTTTTTTTTTATTTCTTATTTGTCAAACGCATTAAATAATTGTTGCTTTCATTATAATTCCTGTATAATTTTTGGTACACCTTCTGTACGGTCAAAACACGTCTCTAATGTGAGGTGTTCAGGAACCATTCAATTCAAAGGCTACTGTTTTTAATATCAAACCAAACGTTATAAATTTTTAATTCGATTACTTTAATTATTTATATAGTTTAATTGAACGAATTATTATTTTTTAGAAAAATAAAAAATATAATATGTTAAATAAATTTTAAATAATATAGTATAATTTTTAAAATTTTAATTTTTTTATAAAGTAATATAACTTTAATTGAATCAATTTAATTCAATTTATTAATTTCAATCAAATATTTTAATTAAGTAATTTTTTTTTACATTTTGACTAATTGAAAACCGATCAATAAATGGAGTTGATGTGGTTGGATTCCAAAAACATTATTCAAGGCACATACGCAGTCTGCTCCAATTTGGTCAAAAACCCACGATGGGATAACTTAATTAAGATTATCTGGTTACTGCAATTAACCAAATGGAAGGCTGATAGGTTTCAACTTGAAGGCCGATAGTATGATTTGGCCAAGATTGTCATTATATGTGAATTAAGGTTGATGTGGCCTTGTTAGATTTCCTGAGGGACCCAATTAATGATAATTAATGACAAAGAGATTTATATATATCGGTGTTTTTTTTTCTTGAAAAAAAAAAAAAGAAAAGAAAGAAATAAGTTAACGTCAACTCAGACTATGGTCAATTTTGATGCACATGTGGACTTTTTTGCAGGAATGGAGGGTTGTTTAGGGTAGGGCCATGTCAGTGACCTACCAATAGACTCCATAAATGGTTAAGGATTGAGCCCTAATAAATAAATCTTCCAGATTGCTTAAGAGGGACCGTATTCCTCCTTCTCTTGCTCTATTCATAAAATCTAATGTATGATAATGACTTAATATCTTGTGTTTGTATTTGGGTGTGATTTTCTTTTATGCCCCTCAAAATATATATGTCCATCATCCTATTTTTAATCAATCAGATTATTAATGAGGACTTTTTTGACCAAAATATTAAATTAATTTTGTTTATAAATTTCATGTTACTCAAAATATTATGTGAAATGTTTTAACTATATAAGAAATTGCAATTTATAGGGGGAAAAAGTGAGAGAGATAATGGTTATAAGAAGAAATATATATTATATACATAATGTTTCGAAAATTAAGATATTATAATTTTAATTAATAATTATAATTATTTTTATAATAGTAATGCCAAAAATACCATAATCCTCCCCTACTTTTGGATACTTTGCCGCGTGTTCAAATGGATTGGTTTGAGCTTTTTGACATGATAACGCTTTAAGGTCAAAATCAAAACATTTGTCGTATATACGTATGCACCTTTTTTTTTTTTTAATATTACAAATTGCGTAAAATTATATGCTACCATCTCTTAAATTACTTTTTTAAGAAACTAAACCATAATGCCAACCCTGTTTCTGTCTCAAGTCTGCTCTTCTCTAGTCTATGGCAATAACTCTTTTTGTTTTCATTTTCATATTTTTTTTATAAATAAATCAATTTTTTTTTATAGATTTGGATTTTTTTTCCCCTTTATTAGTGAAGTTTCTTTGATTTTCAATTTTTTCATAGAATAAATTAAAGACTTTACTTTGTTGATTTTATTTTTATGCAATAACATATCTATGACTATCAAAGTTAGATAAATCCTTCCTAACAAAAAATCTGAATTCAACTCTATCAGTACTTATAAGTATTATTACATATTTGATATTCTCTTTTTTTAATATGAATAAAATTATGTATTCTTATTAAATATTATTAACATGTTGAAGTTTTTAGAAAATACTCATTTTTTAGTATTGACAATAAGTTATTTGGTTAATGTTATTATTGTATTTTTTTTTCTAACTCTTTTGATTCATAGTGTATTTATGATTATATTTTTCAATTCCTATAAAATTTTCACTATTTATATGAAATTTTTATTTTATGCTGATAAAAAAATACCATCTCTTAAATTATTCTCCTTATCCACGTCAAAATTGTCCCAATATATATGCACTTCTACTGTGTGATTTACATTTCCTTATCAATACTAGAATTTGAGTTGATAGCTTTTGATTCGTTTCCCACGGAGTGATTTTAATTAATTTGATTTCAAAGATAATTTGAAATGAGTAAAAAAAATTTTAATTAAAATTTAATTATAGTTTAATTTGATTTGAGTATTATTTTCAATTGATTCGATCTTAATTCGATTCAAATTAATTTAAATGTAATTAGATTTAAATTACTAAATTATTTAAAATTATTTCAAAAATTATAATAATTTTATAAGTGATTATGTTTTATTCAATTTAGAAACAATTCAGATTCTTTTATATATATATCAACTAAATGACTCGATTCAATTTAAACTCATTCAACCTGACTCATTTGTTATCTCGAGTTAGAATATACATAATCATATATTACGTCTCTGCTTATCTTGTAATCAATATTTTTCTATTTTTGATGTTTGATATGCTTAGAAAAATTGATTAATAAAAAATATTTTTATGAAAAATAAAACGACTTCTTCTTTTTAAAAGAAAAAAAATCATTTATGAATTTTTATAAACTCATTTGAATAAAAAATAAATAATATAAATACATTTTTTTATTATTATCAATCATTTTTTACTACCAATACCTATTATCAATCATGATTGGTCGATACCGGTAGTTAGTGATCAACAAGACCCATAAAATTTTTATTTTAATATATTTTTTATTATTTTAAACAGGAAATAGTATAAACATAAAGTGTTTATGATGTAAATTATATTATAATCTTATAAATAAAAATTTTAATATTTTTATAATATATTCACATACCAAAAAATATATACTCATTAAATTATTTTAAATAATAATTTCTTAAAAAATATATTTATTAAAAATATTTTTAAAAAATACTTTTATAGATAAATTATTTTTCATAAAATAAATAAAAGTCTAAAAGTTAAATGGGATGCCTCCATGAAATTTCGTCTCCTTTATAACATCATTTACTTTCATCTGTACTTAACTGTTATTTTTATAATATACATCTAACTCAATAATTATATTTGTTTATTTTATGAAAAATAATTCATTTATGAAAAGCTTTAGAAAATATTTTTAAAAAATATATTTTCTAGTATTTTTAATATATTATAAAAATATTAGTTTTTATTTATAATATTATAATAAAATTTAGACTTCAAATAATTTTTTTATGTTATTTATTATTTAATATAAAAAATATATTTTAAATAAATATTTTATCGATCTCATCAATTGCTAGTAATCACCAAACAGTGATAGATTTTGATAATTAAGAATAACCAGTTATGATAAATATATTTATTTATATAATTTATTTTTCATGTTAATAAATTTGTCAAAATTTCAAAAATGAATTGAAAAAGTTGTTTTTCTCAAAAAGTGTATTAGTTTTCCAATTGAGTAATAAAATATCTTTTATTGACTATTTTTAAAATATGTTGAATATCATAAAATATATAAAATATTTTTTTAAAAAATATTTTCTATAAAACAAAGTGATCCTAAGATAAGACAAAAAGATTCTATTGCTACTTTAATTTTCTGAACAATACAATTAACTAAAAGATTATCATATTCAGAAAATTTTATGTGGAGGAAAAAAAAAACTTTGAAAATTGAAGATCTATTACTTATTTGAAGTGTTCCCATAATCTCATCAAAATTATGCTTGGATTGACTTTGCTCATTCTAATATGTATGGAAAACATTATTTGAAATGTTCTATTTTGCTGATTAACAATGGTCTTTAGCTCTTAATAGCTTTAGGGCAAGTTTCACAAGCATGGTTATTGTTGAAACTAGTATTTTTTTTAAAAAAAAAAATAAATGATCTCTTTATAATTGATAATAATACAGTTTTCAATATATTTTTGGTATTTAGGATTGGATAAAATGTAAATGATCTTATTCAAATTGGACAAATTCAAATTAAAATTTGAAGTTGAATCCAAAAATTCCACCTCTACATATATATATATTTTTTTCTGTATTCGCATCAGAATTTATTAATATAAGAAGCTGATCTAAATTGAAAATTTTTGCTTATTATTTTTTATGCATGTCAACACAATTGAATAGGATTTAATTAATAAATGAAACTTCAACTGAAATTACAAACAAAATGTGGGAATGATAGGTTTTTGTGGGGATACTTATAAAGCGAATTGCCATAATGCATGACTTTTGACCAGTGAAGTCTTTTGAGAAATCCATTAACTATTGCGGTTGCTATGCCTTTGATGCTGTTTTTCTAAAAAAATTATATATTACGTAATTTTGTTTCCCCTTTCTTTCCAGAAGTGTCAAAATGAGTTGGCTGTTTGTGTTAGCGTTATATTAACCAATTCATAAAATATTAATTAGAATTAATATGAATATAATCTATTTATTAATCGTATTAAGATATCTTAACTCTAATACGATATGAAATTTAAATGAGTTATATAAATACATATTATGTATTTACTTGATTAATTTTGTGTAACCTCTTTCTTTAACTAATTTGTATAATTTATTTATTTAAGTATATAGTATACAGATCATAGAATCCAACACAATCTATTTAATATATATAAATTTATAATCTAAAAAATGCTATAATTTTACTCAAGTCCATTAAAAACATTATTCATTACATGTTCTTCAAAGTTCGAAACAAATATCAATAAAAAAATCTAAATAAATATTAATACGACACCAAAGTTTAAATACTCTTATAAATAAATAAAAATACATTAAAATTTCAAATAATCATCATCTAAATTCTTTTAAATAAATACAAGCATTAAGATTAAAATTCTCACTTTAGAAAAGTACATAAAATGTAAAGGTATATAATAATTTGAGTTTAACAACCTAATTAGTTAGTTCTAATTTTTTAGCGATAGTTAACTTATTTAAAACCATTTATCTTAAGTTTAATTGCTACCCAATTTCTGCCATATCCACAATTTTAAATTCAATTTCTCAAATTTTTTAATATGATATCAGAGCAAGTTTGACCAAGTATAATTTATATTTGTCACTCAATTTTTCGTCTAGATATCCATGGTACCTGCAGTCTGGTCCGATGTTAACACTACATTTAATTTTATTTCTATTTTAGGAAACAATTTTAATTTTAAGTTGTTAAATAATTCATTGTCATTTGAAAAGAGTGCTAAAATTAAAAATGTCATACCAAAAAAGTACATAAAATATAAAAATATAAAATAGTTTAGACTTAACTACCTAATTAGTTATTTTTAACTTTTTAACAATAATTAACCTAAATTCATTTAATCCTTCTTGTTTCGAGTTTAACATCCATCCAATATGATATATATAAATTTCGAGTTTAATCTCTATCTAATTTTTGTCACCTTTATCATTTCAAATTCAATTTCTTAATACAAGCACATAAAAATTTATATATGTCATATTTAAATGATTCATTTAAATATTTGTGTAATATATTTTTGTGTCAATTCACTATACGATCTATTTTAAATTGTGTCATAAATAGGTCAATCCATTTATGAAATGAACCAACTGAAACCTAATACTAACCCGTTAATTTTATGTATTTCATGAATTGTTTTGGCGTATTATATGACCATTTTAATACTTTTATTTCTTTTTATGCCTCTATTTTTATATATTATTTTAAATCCTATGGCTTTTTATTTGATTTGAAAATTTAAATTGAATTTAAGACAAATTAAACATATTCGAATAAAAAATAATTTAAAATTTTAAAATCAAATATGTTGTAATTTTAACATGACTTATCGAAACAATTCACATTTGATATTTTTTACATTATTAATAATGCTTTTAAAATTTAAAATTATGACTAATTTAATATTATTTAAATTTAAAATAATTTAAACATTTTTTATATCTTAATTTAATAAATAAATGTGAATAGATTTAATTTAAATTCACTAAAAAATAAATAATTGAAATTGATTGAAACTAAATTAGCCCGAACAGACCGTACACATTTGCCAGTATAACGTCATCCACAAAAGAGAAAAGACAGTTGATCAAATTTGAAAGTGTCATGTTTCTTTTTCTGAAATTTCTGATTAATTTATTTAGAATTTGCGTCACCAAAGGTTTCTATTATTTGTAGTTTTTTTATGTCGGCTGATTTCTTTAATTAAAAATAAAGAATTCGGACAGAAGGGTCTTATCATGCACACGTGGAGAATTTTTTATTAAAATACTTTAATTTTTTATATAAGATATTAATTAATATATTTTATTTTTATTTCTTTATTAAAATCAAATTTTCATTTTGTTTCATAATAATAATTTAATTTTATTAATCATTAATATTTATCAAATAAAATAAAATAACAATTAAAAATATTGAAAATTTATTAAAATTATACAAATTTTTTCGTTATTTAAATTTAAAAAAAATTATTGATTATAAAAAAAATATTTTTTAAAATAAATAGCACGGCTAGTGCTGCTTTAATGCTGATAAGAAGTGTTGCACATGGAACAACTATTTTATTCTTATTTTGTTCTGTTTTTTTTTTTTTTTTTTTCCCTTACATCATCACGTTAACCAAACGAAACATCAAGAAAGTGACATAAAATCCAAAATGAAGTCTAATTCATATGTTAGCCTGCGTTTATGTTGTGAATTTTTTTTTTTTGAATTTTAGAGCATTTAAGAAAATTAATTAGTAAAAATTTTTTTTTGATTAATACAAAATAAGTTATTAAAAAAGTTAATTTTTTTAGATTTTAGCAAACTTATCTATATTAGAAACAATAAATTATATAAACTCATTTGTTAGTATACTTATTATTAGCAGACGAATTTCTCCCGTAAAAATAGATTTTAGGGACGAAGTTATGACTTTTGCTATGTACGTCCTGTGGTCTCTAATGGTGAGTGTGAGATCAAATTTTCATCCTTTGAAGTTGCTAATGGAGATATTCTTACTTGGGTTTGTATGTGGCATCTCTCCAAGATTTTTAAAATTCGAGTTTCATTTGAAATCGATAGCAGAAATATGGACCAACATCTGTGCACAAATTTGAACAAATTATATTTCAGTTTAATTTTGATATTAAAGAAGGTCAAATGTAGGCGTTGGGAGATGGGTTTTTGACTTCTGATCAGAACCCTCTTCCATTCAAAGCCTTCGCTGCTACGAATGAAGATGAATTTAAATGAAATACAGAGTTTCAGTTTGGACCAAATTCTTTAAGCTTGAGAGTCCAGTCCGGAAATTATAGAACCAAACATTACTTAAAAACCTTGTGATTAAGGACAGGAAAAATTGTTTTTGACATGGGAAGAAGAAAAAGGGATAGAACAATCAATAGTCGAGCATGCAGAACTAAGTCCAAAGCAAAAAGATGTGGGACAAAAAAAAAAGCCTCTTTCTATTTCCTCACCTATTATACACTTAATCCATTTTAACATATAAGTAGATTAAGATTATAATTTTTATTTTAAAATATAAATCATTTCACAGATATTTATAAACTTTCTTTATTTTTTACTAATTCTACCTATATACTCTTAGTTAGATTTACAATGATAATAAAACTAGAGATAATTATTTTAAAGGTAATATAATATTTTTAATGTATTAAATATATTTCTTAATCATTGTACAAATATTTTAAATGACTTATATTTTGAAATAAATGAATATATATATATATATATAAAGTCAAAAGAAAAATATTGATGTGACAAAATCTTTTGAGTTTATCTTTGTATATGTTGATGTGGTAAATTATTGTTAAGTTGTGTCCAACTCATTTGATAATACTTTGTTACTCTCTCGATTTTAATATATGTTGTTTAAAAAAGAGTTTTTTTTCTTAATATATGACATTTTATAATTTTTCATAAATATTAATTAATTTTTTTAATTTTACTCTTTTCTTCCTTCATAATAGTTATTTCTTTTTAAAAGTACATAATAATTTATTGAGGTAATTAATCAAAGGTAATATAGTTTTTTTATTTGTATAATAATATCTAGTAAATACAATAATTAATTTATGTGAAAAATCTTAAATAACATATATTAAGAAATAGATGAAGTATGTAACTTTAAACTTTAACTGTTTTAGTGATAAATTATTCATACCAACCAAATTCCTCTCAATATATGCCTTATTATTTTTTGTGTCTTATTTTCTTAAAATATTAATTTATATAATTGTATATCTATTAAACAACCTCAAACTATACTTCATTTTTCCAATATAACTCATAATACTTACTATGCATGAAAATAACATATAGCTATTAAAAAATTAAATATGATATTTCAAATAATAAATAATATATCAAATTCACTAAGTCAAATATATTATTAACACTGAACTTTTTTACTTTATATCATTCAATAAGTATACAAATAATATTATTATAAAAAAAAATTATATAATTACACTTTAAAATCTTAAAAAATCAAAAATAATTTCAAATAGTGTGAAGTGTGGAATGTCTATTAGTCATAAATAAGGAAGTTACTTTAAAATACTAGTAACCAGAAGCTGAAATGGGAGAGGAAAACTCTCTAATTCAATCCTTCAACATCTCAAGTAGTTACTGGATAACTGAGAAAATTATTGCTATTTCTAGAATTTCCCAAGTTAGGAGGAAGACGATTGGAGCTTGAAACATCAACGGTCTATATGACCCCATTAACCAATCAAAAGTCAAAAATCTAATTGCTATAGGACTTTAGAAATTGGAATAAGAGAGCAAAGTAAAAAGGAGATATGGCATAATATGGGGTCTTGGGGAAATTTTGGATTTTGTTTAATTAAGTTTTTCAAATAAGAGTATTGATGGAAGATAATCAATTCTTGCATGTTAAAATAGTATGGGATGTGGGTAGCATGGATTGGACCATCACTTATTGTAATATTTGCGTTTTTCACAATAAAAAAATAGTATAAATATAGCATATCCCTAGTTTAAATTTTCTTGTAAGACTATAAATAAAAATTAATATTCTTTTGATAGATTTTAAATATTTTTCATGAAATAAATGAAACTTAATAAAATTATTAGGTTTAGATTTATATATTTAATATGTAGCTTATGTAGTGTGAAAATTTTTGTTGAATCAAGTTTCTCATTTTGAAACAATTTCTATATTTTCTCATTTTTCACATTTTTTTATAAATTTTAAAAAAATACCATTTTTCTACATCATTTTCATATTTCTCCTTTTCCATTTCCATGTAACATAGTTTGTTGACAATGCATTGCCAACCAATTTTCTTCATCATCATAATTTATGTTCTTTTCAAACGTTGAAATAGAGTATGTGATTCTCACTTCTTTGTTAAAACTCACAATTGCGCAGATTATGACTGTGTTATAGATTCATATTCTTATAATTTCTTTTTTCTAATAATCATTTGGAATATAAATACACAAATACTTAATCGAAATTTAATTCAAAAATTAATTTCTAATCATAATTCATATTAAGATAATTTATAACCACTATATTTTAAACAAGTATATTCACCACTAAAACAAATATATATTCTCGGACAAGTAAATATCATAAATTTTTATTTTAAAACAATAAAAATATTTTAAAAAATGAAAAATCAATATGTAAAATTTTAAGATTCTGAATTATAAATTTGTAAGACCTGTTTGACCACTAGAATATTTAATTTTAAAATTTAGTGTGTGAATATATATAGTAATGGGAAACAATGGGAAAGGGTTGGTTCTGGTTGTAGGTTAGGATGAGTGGCTCGGCCCGAATTGCCAGAAGAAGGGCAGGTTCAAAGTGCTGAGTTCATTTAAAGACAAGAATGCCCTTGAAAGTTTTTCTAAGATGCGACTTGCCTACATATGGCCAAAACGTGGGTACATGCATATCCCACAAACAATAAATAATAGTATTTTTCTTTTTTTTTTTTTTGTTACAAAGAAAGATAAATTGATTTTTTTTTTTTTTTTAGGATCCCATGTAGGGTTTATGATCTCATTATTTGAAATAAAATCGTTGATTGAAATCTTGTGCACCGTCCTTGTGCATATAATTAAGAGATTAATTATTATGTTGTATTTTTATATTATTTTATATTTTTAATGAATAAAATTGTTTTAATTTTTAAAAATTAAGAGATTATTTTTAATTAACTAGAGTAATTTGTGAATTTATGTAACGATGACAATATTTGATTTCAGGGATTGCATCCCTCATTAAAATTTATTTTTTAGGTGTGAAAAAAGATAAAATTTATAAAATTTATTATTTATTAAAATTCATCAGAATGGTAGATTTTTTAAAAATTAATCTAAAACATAGTTTTTATCAAATTTTTATTTTAATGAATAAAAAATTTTATTTTAAAATTACTCTTAAATTTTATATACATAATAAATAAATTTTAAAATTTATAAAATTAAAAATTTGTTAAAATTTTAAAATTTTTAATTCTATAAATTTTGATAAATTCATGAATCTTAAGATCGGAGGCTTTGGCAAATTTGAAACTCTCATCCATGGACTGCTCTTGTCTTATTAGAAAATCTTGTCTTAATTAGCATTAAATTTCATTAAATTTCTTGATAATTAATTTGTTTCAAAATAACTGTCTTTTTCTATAATTTTCTGATAATTAGTCTTCTAAATTTCTTGTCTTAACTATTATTATTATTATCATCTGGAGTATATGATAATAATTCATCCGTTTCAACATAACTACCTTTTTAGAGTTGTATATTTGGATTAAACAAATAATTATTATAAATAATTTCAATTAATATATACTAATATATTCTTAATTATCTCAAATTAAAACTATATCACTAATACTAATAAAAAAAATTAATTAGAAGAGATAAAGTTGGTAATAATAGTAAATTTTGAGAACGATAATTATGTTGAAATAATTTTTTTTTTAACAATAGAATTATTTTGAAACAGAGGAGTTATAAAGAATGCTTCATGAATAAAAAATTCTTTTGACTTTCACTTTTTTTTTTTGGGGCACATATCAAATTTATTTCTCAACTGTGACAGAATTGTTGAAAAGCGAAATTTGATTTTTATGAAAGAGAAATATACTCACCAAATCAAATTAAATATTGTGGAATAAATGAATGGACCTCTTAATTAATACGCCTTCTCCAAATATCAACCTTTTTTTCCCTCTATTTTCATAAAATAAATAATAAATTAAAATATTCCATTCTTATATAAACGCCTTTTAATCACTTCTTCAAAATAATAATAAATTATATAAAACACCCTTTTTGTCAATAATCTACTACTGTAATACTTTCTTAAAATTAAAATTATAATAAAATGTCATAATGAAATGCATTTAAGTTATCATTATTTTCTACTTAATTGACGTAGAACAGTTAGTAATCACCATGATATTGTGTGAACAACTTTGTCCTTTTCGAGTGTATGTTGGGAATTACTTTCCAAAAGTAACATTGGTCTTCTCCCTCATGTACTTATTTATTTTATTTTTTGAGGTGGGTTTATCAATTAGTTAAGAACATGCTTTAGAAACCATTTTTTTTTTTAAAAAAAAAAGGGATTATGAACATGCTTGAAGTGCCTAAGTGGTAATCTTTAGTTAATGTGAATCATACTTAATAATTAAGGCATGGATGAAGTGACATGTTAGAAAGTTAGGTCCCTCGATGCATGAACTTCCTGTGTGTAATCTTTTAAGGTCAATCATCCACTCTCAACTAAAATTGAAACTGAAAGCAATGAGGCATGTGTAGGAAGGGAATTGCAAGGGGGAAGTGGCAAAGATTCCCTGCCACACTACAAATCAATGACTTTTGACCCCTCCTCTAAAAGAGCACCTAACAAATTCCATGTCCACATTTCTGTTTTTTCTTTTGTAAGTTGATTGAAAGGCTCAAGGGAACTTCTTGTATTCAGTTTACAATCATCCAAAAAAAATTGGACCTCATATCCCTAGCCGTAATTTTGACAAAATCCCTGAAAGTGATCGTTAGAACAATTGAATACACGCACCTTCTTCTTTCCCACAGTTCAATTTCCATAAGAAAATAAAGTGATTTGATCACTTCCCTTCTAATTCCAATGTAAATGAGTTTTGGCATTAGAGCTATTAAACACATGCTAAGTAATTTTACCAATTAAACAGAAAAAAAAATATCAAATAAAATTAACATTTTTTTTTTCCTCCAATGGTTATCAATTTAGTCTTATGAATAAATCAACTAATAAGGCAGCTGATTGTATAGTTAGCTTTATGACAAGAAAGATTGCTTCCCTTTTTGGGTGACTAATCTCCTGCTACTCTTGCTTGTGGCTTGTGTTTTGATGCCCTCAAAGCTTTTACTTGATGAAATATTCTTCAATTAAAGAGGGAAAAAAAAAAAAAGAAAAAGAAATATCAGTAGAAAGAACTGCTCTATAGCTGCTTTGCTTTCTCTTGGACTCTTACATTATATCATTGCGTCCTATGATTGCAGAATCCATAAATGGTTGAGAGTTAGGCAATTAGCAGTTGGTGTTGGGAATCTCAACCCATTGTTTGATGGATGTAACCGTTGGAGCGTCATTTCGTTATTTTCTTTTGATATATTTGATTAGAGTATTATTGTGCGGTTTAAATATTAATCGAAATTAATTTTTTTCAATGATTTTAATTGTGTATAACAGTGAATAATTAGGAAAATTTGTTCATATGAAATACTCATTGAGAAGCAAACCACTTTAACCCATTGGTCTTTGGCGGTTCCTAAATGGCCGGGGGGAGATTGTCTAAATTGCTTTTTCTTTGCCTTTATTTATTTAAAATGTTTAAACTACGGGATAAAGGTTATTTTTTTTTATATTAAATATATTTCGCTCAATTTCTAAGTTGAATTTACTATAAACGTTTTTTTCAATCAATATTTTAGATTTTACGATAAAATAATATAAAATTAAAAATAATTTTAATGAAAAATTTCATTTCATCCTTATTTATCATTTTATTACAAGGTAAGAAACTTATTTAAGTCTTTCGCCCCAAACCATACCTATCTCAATCTCACGATATTGGATCCCATCCAAGATTTGTTAAGACTTTAATTGATAATTAAACATCTGCAAAAATTTCAGCATATGCGGACAAATGTATATTCAGTGGATGAACTAGGGCCACCACAGCTTTCTCTATTTTGTTTTTTTCTTTATTAATTAGACTTTTAATGAATTTTTAGACAACTCAAAATAATATCATTATTAGACAATTTATTGGTTCCTCTGTTTTGTTTTCTATATAAACAGTGGTTTAAATAAAGACAAGGAATGAATTGGAGAAATTGAAGTTAGGGCCAAGTTTACCATTGAATTGACTTATCAAGAAGAAATTAAACAATTGTGGGATTGTTTGGTTTATCAGTGATGATAACTACTGTTAGTTGACAACGGGAAGTAATAGTTGATGACCAATAGCTATTAATTGATAAACATCAACTGTTTAACTGATAAATTAATTAGTTATTTCTGATTTTTTAAAAAAAATTATCAAAACTATCTCTATCAATTAAAACGAACATTTTCCATAACTCTAGAATAAAGATATACCTGGATGTATACTAAGTGGATGGACAGGTAAAAGAAAATATTTAAAATATTTTTCACAATTGATATATTGAGAAAAATTAATCAATATAAAATATTTTCATAGTAAAAAAAAAATTAAGTAATTTTTCAAACTTTAACAAACACATTAAAATAAAAAATAAATCATATAAATATATGTAATTATTATTATTGATTATCTTTAACTACTGACGCCGTTATTGGTCATCTTCGACCGACAGGGATTGCTAGTGAAACATAGAATCCACAAAAAATTACATTTTTAATATATTTTTATTATATTAAATAATAAATAGTATAAAAATAAACTATTTATGATTTAAATTTTGTTAATAATCTTATGAATTAAAAGAAAATTAATATTTTTTATTGTGTGTTTCAAACAATAAAAAATATGCAACTCAAAAAATATTTTTCCATAAAATTTTTTTTTCACAAAATATTATTTTCAGACAAATTATTTTTGTAAAACAAACGACATAAGTGCTAATATAATCTCGGTTTTTAATATTGTTCGTAATGATATATTTATACAACCTTGAAATTATGATGTTTTTTTTTTATTATAAATTTTTTCAATCACTTTGTATTTTATAAGTGGATAATGCATTAAAACAAATCTGAAAAATGATGATCAATAATATATCATCTATATTATTAAACAATTAATTTTAAATCAATAAATTTTTGGCAAAAAAGAGATAAAAACTTTATAAAAAGAGATAAATAATAAATCTAAATAAAATTCTTAAATGAGAGATAAAATAAATAAAAATTAATAAAACATGATGAAATATCACTTCATTAGAGAAAATAAAAATAAATAAAAAAATTTTGACCAATAAAATATATTAATAATACTCTCAAAATATTAAATAAAAAAGTTATTTTCAAAAAAAAAAAAAAAAAAAGCGAAACTGAGTGTCTTCTGGATTCATGATCTTATTTATGCTATTTTTTATAGACGAAACTTTCGCTTTCACTGTTCACTCAGGCAGTTGTCTAACCTCTTACTTATAAATTTAAATAATATTTAGTAAAATATAATGAAATATAATATAATTAAAAAAATTTTAGTTTAATAATTTATTGAATTTATATTTAATTACATTGATCAAATATTATCTAAATGTATTTAATATAATAACTAAAATATTGAAAAAGTTTACTCCCTTAACTTGGTTGATTATTCTCTCAAAAAAAAAAAAAAACAAACATGATTGATTATTAAATCATTAAATCTCTTTCGTTATTAAATCATTAGATTCCTTAAAACTCTCAATGATCATCATTTCATTTTATTCAGTTTTTAGAATTTTAGAAATTTTTACTTTTTTTTCTCACGATACTATTTTACATCTTGCTTTTTAAACTCTCTCTACCTCTACAATTATATTGTTTTAATTTCAGTTTTAATCATTAATTTGTGTGATAGGAAGTATGAATATTCATTCATGATAAGTACATTTTAATTTAAAAAATTAAATAATATAATAATTAAATATTTTAAATAAGCCACTTTAAATGTGTTCAAGATTTGATTAACTATTCTTTTTCTATATGCATGAAAAAAAAAACAATGATGCAAAATTTTCATACAAAAATTAAAAGAAAAGAAAAGAGAATTTACTCGTTTGGTATAAATCGTAAAAGTGTGCATGGAATGGATAAAACCAGAGATTTGAAAATGCGTTAATTAACCTTATCTGAATAAAATAATAAATAATTGTTATTAATAAATAAACCAATAGTTAATCACATTTTTTTCACATAAAAAAAAATTTAATTGATTGGTGGTTAGATTAACGTACATACATTTGAACACAGATAAAAAAAATTGCTAGATGAAATATAGCTAAATTTTTTTCAGTCCACTTCTAAATGTAAACATGATTTTGGACAGATTACCTATGCACATGTTTTGGCATATTTTTTATAATTAGAATATATGCACATGCGGATAAATCAAAGATTGATATAAATTTTAAATAATCTTGAACGAAAGATTTATATATTTTGCATCATCTGAATTAATAATTTAATTGCTTACCATATTTATTTTTATTTTTTTTCAACATATGTTAGTTGTCTTTCAACAATTTTAATTTATATTTTAATTTTGGTCAAAAGTGATGTTCTCTTATTTCACCAAAGAAAACCAGAAATTAATTAATTTATTGCAATTTGCAATTTGAAAATGAACTATTGACTTAATTAAGCAGAAAGAACTGCCATGAAGTGGTATTTAACGTATTTTCTTCTTTTCATGAAGTGGTATTGCAATTGTCAAAGTTTGAATTTTATTTATGTCAAATTCGCTTGTCAATAAAAATCAGTTTAATATATGAAGTGTTTTTTAATAATGTAATTTGAATTTGAATTCACTTAGAGGCTATGAGAAATTCATTTCTCATAAATTCGTTAAATATGATATAAATAAACGTAATCGAATCCATCAAGAAAAAGATATATTAAACAAAAGTAATGCAAATTAAAAAAAAATAACTAACAAAACGTCTCGTTACCTAATATTTATTCTTGGTCTAATAAAAAACGTGTGCTTGTGAAAAAAAGAATTAAAAGATAAATGTGGGAAAAGGATATTGGTTGTTGGGTGGGTAGGTCGCATCCGCATGGCATGGGAGATTAGAAAAAGCCAACGAATGATACAAATATATGACTTTCGGCCAAGCATTTTCTGTAATTATTTTAACTATTTTAGTTGTTTACTTAAAATTTTCTAGTTCTAAGAGATGCCTAAAGACTACGACTCCAACAGGTTGCCAAGTGACCCAAAAAAAAAATAAAAATTATTATAGCTTCAACTTTTGGCGTGGGATTGAATGCTTTTTGCCCTTTCAATTTGTTTCGTGTGTCAGATTTTCTTTCTTGACCTTTGGTTGCTTTAGAAATTGAATGAAACCATAAAGCATTAGCAATGGCCAAAAAAAAAAAAAAAATTGTGTGAAACAAAAAGATTCTTTAGTATTTCATGCAAGAAAACAGAAATTCCCCTCTAATTAATGCATTTGCGTTCCCAAAAGGTTCAATTCTATTTTGTTTATCAACAAATATCTTTTAAATTCTAAGATCTAAGTCACTCACTTTTATTAAAATTGCTTTCAAAGAAATGATATTTTTTTTAGAAGGTTAAGTTTTACAGTGTTTGGTTGGTATTTTTTTTTCCTTGAAAAGTGCATTATGTTTGATTCGCTTGTTAACTCTAAAAAGACATATGATAAAATACTATTAAGCTTTGTCTTATGATTTTGAAGTTAAAATGATCTGTATAACATATTTGTATTGATCTTTTACTCTAAATAATATAAATAAATTGTCTTCTGTTCAAAAAAATAAATTATAACCACTTTTTAATGCACCACCTTTATTATTGCCCAACTCGGTTCCAACTAAATTGGGTCCTCGAAAGCTGCTTGGTGAGTAAAACCACAGAGCCTGAAGTCCTTGAAAGTGGCTATGAAGTGCTTGAAAAATAAGCACCCACTAGCAATTCTGATAGTTCAATTATTTACAATCATTTTGGATTGATTTGCTGTGCAGCAACTTGAAATTTTAGTGCATCTTATAATGGGTAATCAAGCAAGTATTCTATGATCAATCTAATGACTTTATTGGCACAACTTGCATTAAATGTTAGAAGAAGTTTTTGTCGTGCATTTTTCATAAAATCATCAATTATTATCTACATAATGCCCAAAAAGTTAGGCTAAAGTTAGTGGATTTAGGATTTATTAATGCAGTGTTTCTAATTGACTATTCCCTTCGTTCACGAATAAGTGTCAAATTAGAAAGTTAATACAAAAAAAATAGTAAAAATCCAAATTTACCTTTAGCATTAATTTTATTCGTTTTCAATGTAATAAAAGTCATTTTCCAAAATTGTACTTCTCCTACAATTAATATTGAGACAGTAAGTAAAATAGTCATTTTAAGATAAAGTTATAATTATCTTAAAAATTGTGAGAAAATCTTACTTAACACTTGTTTGGAAACAGTGGGAATATCTAAGTATTTGCCTACAATTCATCAAAAATTTATTGGCTACACAAAATGGGTCTTTGATTAATTTCGTTTTTATTTTACTAGTAGTAAATTGGTCTTTAAATATCAAACTCTAGTTAACAAAAAAAAAAAAAAAATTCAATTGGCTTCCAGTACAAATAAATAAGGAAAACCCGAATGCATGTTTGGTTTAAATTAAAAATGTAATAAAAATCATATTATTAATTAACAGAAATGAACTAAAATGACCTACGTCATAATAAATCATGAATGTTCTGAAGATAATAACTTTGCCCACTTAGCCAAGTTGTGTGATAGTATTTTTAATTGCATGTGGCATTATTTTAGCATGTAATTTAACCTACTTAGGTACACCCAAATAATTCCAATTTGGGTTGCAGAAATTCTATTATTATCCCAAATGATGAGTCACCCTTTCACCTATAGGAGCAATTCTGACCATATATTATTTATTGAGTTCAGAAACCATTTTCCGGTCTAAGTGCAGTGCATTTGGACCAACCCATGAACTGGTGCGGGCCACTACGATATCGATTGTGCAATATATTCCCAACAGACAAACCGTGTGATCAAATGGTTATGCATTAAATTAATTAATTAGTTAATGAGAATAAAAAATTATTCATAATTTCTATTTTTTAAAATTATTCATATGTAGTTATTATTATGCTAATAATTACTATTATCTAAATATTAATTTTTCCTAACTATAAATTATACATTAGTTTGATGATATAATAAATATGGTAAAAAATTTTTACGGTATTTATAATACATACGTATATATGCACTTTAGTGTGTCTACTTATTATGGATTAAGTTGATGTAAATTTGATAATTTGTACATAATAAAAAAAATTATAGAGATTAAAATTTAAAAACTAAAATAATGTCGTGTGACAAAAAAAATTCTTATAAATGAATTTTTTAACTTCATTTTTTTTTTTTTTGCTTTTTTCATGTGCCACTACTGTCTTGCTTTAATTAAAAATGTAAAATTGTTTTTAAAGAATTTTATGGCAGTCAATGTGAAAAAAATATGTATAATATTCGAAATTTTTTTATAAAATGAAGGATAGAATAGTCAAATTTATATAATTAAATTAATAAATTAGTAAAAAAATTTTGGAAAATGCGAATATGGTCATTTATTTAAAAATACACTAAAAAAGAAACAACCTTGGAAAAAAGTTATCCTATGGTACATCAATGTACTTATACGTTAGCACCATGGACCACTGGATTTTATAGAATTTGATGCTAACCGTCCAAGGTATAATTGGTTACCTGAAGAGGCTGGAAAATTAATCCTCTTCCAAGGTAACTTACTCAAATGTCTATTTAATCCAGGGAAAAGTGACAGATAAATTTTTTGTATTAAAATTTTCTTTATACATTTATATTTCTATAAAAATTCACAAGAATTATTGGGTCTTCTAAATTTATTTAAACCATCAGGGTCGTATTTTTTTTAAAAAAAATTCATTAAAGATACTTATTGATGTGAAATTTGATTACCTATAAACAGGCTAATGCACTGATACGTCTATGTCCTTAGTCCTTATCATGCAAATGTGAACATGGGTGTAAGATGATGACTTGAATATTTCAACAATGGCTTTTAGTTTTAGTTGTTTGCAGAAGAAAACAAGGAACAAAAATGAAAAGTACAAAGCTTTAAGTTAGAAAATTATGCATGAAATGAGAAGGAAGCAGAGGCAAAGGAAAGTAGGTTAGAAAATTATGCGTGCAATGAGAAGGAAGCAGAGCAGAGGCAAAGGAAAGTGGGACTTCAAAGATCCCTTTGTGGCTTCAAACACAAAAGATCAACCTTTGAAGAAAAAGAATAGTTATCTTATGAATCAAACAGTGGAAATGGGTTATTCAGGTCAAATATAGTTATCTTATTCTTATCTATTGGTTCAACAATATTCTTGTTTGACCATGACAGATATACATGCATTATATAGATTAATAGGACAAAACTAAGATTATGATCAATCAGTTCTTGCTGATATTTGCAAATCCTGCTGCAGATTTACCATGGGAAAATCCAAATCTTTATGCAACTTGCTTTACCTAAATGATATTGAAATATCACCAATTGATGAAAACAATAGACACAGAGAGAGATTAGATTCATTTTTCCTGGTGAAGAAAGCATTCACGCCTACTGCCTAGGATATTTTCTTGCTCAAAGTCTTAAGATTGTAGTATCATCTATTTTTTTGTATGAAGAATATTCTACAACTACAAAGCAACTATATCCATAAACTGTAGCAGCATTCCTTCTTCACTTTAATGAATCAAATCACTCCTAATGATTCTTATATCATCATCTATTATGCCATTTTTGACAATCCATACATAGCATGTTCTGTCAGAAACTGATTATTCTATTGTTGGTTTGATAATTGCGGCGCATATTTTATCTCTATTGGCTACTCTAGCTATCACCATCAAGGTCATTCCCCACATTCCTATATCTCATTCTGGGTAGATATGATGGCTACATCCAATCATTAGAATAACAAGAACATGCTTCTATATAGTAATGAACAAGCAGATATGGACACTCTTATCCAAAGAACAAGCCAAAACAGAATCATCCAAATTCTTTTGAACTACTAACATTGAGACATACAAGTTGCTTGAGGACTATTCAGACTAATACTTCGTGTGATTTGAAACTGTTGTCATTAACTTCTGAATGATAGTAAATTACCTCTGTACCACATGAAAATATTTATCACATTAAGAATAATAACAATGAAAGTTTACATACTTTGTCCTGATCTTGGATGTTGGAAAAAAAAAAAAACAATTTATGAAAATCAATGACAAATGATTCAGCATGAACAACTGAACTTCGTCTTCCACGAATCATTTGTCAAACTTGGTGGGCAGAAATATTAAATTCTGCATTGTATAAAAAATCATTGACATGCAATAAAGATGATAGTCATTTTCAGCATTGACGCCTAACAATGGTAACTAAACTGCAGCTTAGTTCAGTCACAAGTGCTAAGGTGTAACAAGCCTTTATCAAATGAGCAGTAAACCACAGAAAAAACTATAGTTGAGGTGCAAGACGCACCAGGCACCAATCTTTGCATCTTAAAATGCCAAAGGCGGGTGCTATCATAAAGAGCATGCCTTGGTGCACCTTTAGCCTCAAGCAAGATGCTTTGAAAGCAGGTTTTTGTGACATTCTTTACATTTTTTTTTTTGTTTTAAGTGTGGTTAAATCTGAATCATCAACTATAAATTAAAAAAAAATTTTTTTGATAGATCTTATCACACCCAATTATTTCAAGAAAAGAATTCTGCTCCAGCCTCACGCTCTAAAAAGGAAACAATATAAGTTGCAAAAAAAAAAAAGAAGAAACGATAAGAAGAAGAAGAAAGGATAAGAAAAGATATTATGCTCAGCATCTACAATCACATGACAAGAAATAGAAGTTGCTGGCAAAAAAAAAAAAAAAAAGGAGAAGTCCAGGCTCTACAATCTCGCAGCAAGAAATCCTACCTAGGGGTGTAATTTTTGCGGTTTTTAATCAGTATATCGCCAAACCGAACTGCCAAATCGAACCGAAATCAGAATTGGTCCAAACCGAAAATTTTCAGTATTAAGGTTTGAGTTTTTTCTGTTTCGGTTTTTGGTTTGGGTTAATCGATATATCGTTGGTATACCGCTAACAAAACGGGGCCGTTTTGATGGACTGAAACGACACCGTTTTGTTACAATGAAACAACGCCTTTTTGTTGCAACGAAACGACGCCGTTTTGAAAGATATATAACCTATTCAGCCAGCCTCCGTTCTTTCTTCTCCTTTCTCCTCGCCATCCTCGATCAGATCTTTCTTTGGCTTTCTTGTTTCTTCATCGCCGACGTCGTTCGTTGCTCTTCGGTCGCCGGCTTCTTCTTCTTCGGTCGGCGTTATCCTCTTCGGCTGGCGTTTTGCTTCTTCTTCTTCGGTTGCCGGCGCCACTCTCTTCTTCTTCAGTTGCCAACGCCGTTTGCTCTTCGTCTTCAGTCGCCGTTCGTTGCCATCAACGATGGAGACTTCTGGATCTAACCAAGTAAATGGAACCATGATACAGTAGCTTAATTTTTTAAGTGAATTTTTGAGATTTTATTATATGAAGTGAATTTTTGAGATTTTAATAATGATTATGAAGTGGATTTATGAAATTTTATTTAATATTTTCTTAATTCTGTTAAGTGAATTTTTGAAATTTTATTTAATATTTGTTGATTTATTGATACTGAGTTATGTTGTGGAATCATGATACTGATACGAACAAAGTTGATTTTTGGATCTTGATTCGTATGTAGCACAAGTCCCAAGCTTCAATTCAAAAGATCAAAACAAGATAAACTCTTAAATCCCAATTAGACCTCTAGAAAACTTGTTTCTAGCAATCTGAATTATAAAGATTCAAGAGGTGTTAATCTCAACCTTAAATTAACTAAAGTAATTTAAGACCTAGATTAAACGAGTTTGTGAAATTATTAAGAACTCACTTAACAATCTCACCAAGTC